>PVJI01004972.1:0-102125 GCA_004026765.1 Micronycteris hirsuta
CTGTCTGCTTCTTTGTGCCTCTGTAAGAGAACATTATAAATGTTGTATCCCCCAAGAATTGGTAAACTGGGCTTTTTTCGGCTGCCTTGCAGTATCGGGGAGCTCCACACTGGCCTGCCAGCGAGACCAGATATAGTGTCTACTACGCACAAGGAACCTTACTTCCTTCTACCCAATAGAATCCAGAACAAGTAGTCACCTCTGCTTGCTTCCAGTCTCAGATTCCAGGAGACCTGCAGTATTACTTTTTCTCAATATTTTGTGTTTCATTCCATTTCTGGTCTATCGCTATATTTAGTGCTTTGAAGTTATTTAATTGTAACTTTTATATTTTATCTGCTATTTGCCATATGTTGGATCAAAGAGACAGGATTTCAAAGCATGAATTTATAACATCTTAATTAGGTATCAGAAAATTTTAAAATGTCATGCATACCTTCCCTTGAGCACTTTGCAAATAACTTGAGGAGAAAAGATTTTATGCATGAAATATTTAGAGAATACAAAACAGTTTCTAATAAAAACAAAAACTTGTACCCATTTATACAGAAATAATGGGGGACCTTTTGGATGTGGCAGCATTTGAGATTTTTATTAAGGAATGAGTAAGGCTTGAGTGAACAAGAAATATATGAACTTGAACTTTACAAATTCACTCACGTGCCTTGAAGATGTTGTTTATCTACATTTCATTAGTGGTTTTGAGTGGAACAAAGACAGTATGTTAAATTGTAGAGCTCTTGGTGCACAATCAAGTGGGAATATTGAAAGAAAACAATATTATGGGGGTCCTAACAGTTTCATGGAAAAAAATTTGTTCCATTCAATTTTGAATAAGGTGTTGCAACAGTGAAATGTGTGCATGTATCTGCTTAAGACCGCTAAGAAATATTAAGACTGCAACTACTGGGTTATTATTACATTTAAAGGATTATTCACCCTGGAAGTATTAGCAACAACTAATTGGCTCAGTATTGACTCATTTCCCACAGAAATTCAGTTCCTAAAGCTAAGTGTAACTTATTTCTCTCTGTGCCTGAGTTTTCAGTATTAAGCTCCTCATAAAGTTTTCATATTCTCAGGAAAGTCTAAAAATAACTTTACTACATAAAGCTCTAATATAACTCTGATGTCTGCTATTCAGGATCTTTCCTAGGGATTCACCATGCATGCCAAGAGGGAAGACAGTCATAAATAGGCTAAGTTTATTTTATGCCTCTGTTTAAGTCTAATTCACACTGCACCTAAGTCCATCCAGTCATTTTGCAGAAATAATGGGTACAAATGGCCCTGTGCCTTGTTAGTTCTGATGGTTAGCCTGATCAGACTAATAACATTCCAAACAAAGAAAAAACACGTGGCTCTTCTATTGCATAGAGAAGAGCAACCACAGGCTTCAGCTGCAGGCTTTGGCAAGGTCTACAAATGGATGACTAAATAGTTTCAAAGTAGGTGATGGAAATCAGGAGACAGGAAGATTAACCCACAAGACATGTCTGTTTTAAGTCAACTTGACTTCCATTTATTGCAACCTTGACATTGGAATAAACCTGTTAAATATATTTTCAAAATTCAACCAAGTAGTAAAATGTGATACCTCTCTTTAAAGCTTTTTAATTGAATGCACCTGGTGCTGTTCGCAACCAATTTATGTTAATGCCACACACAGGCAAGCAGGACCTAATTACCAATTAAGCAGTAAAGCTGTTTATAACAGCAAATATTCCCTGGGTCAAGTCCCTGAGATATCTGTCTGCGTATATATGTATATATGCATTGGCATATGTATATATGTATGGTATATATAGGTATATGTGTATATAAATATAAATGTAAATATATACATACACATTTCTTAACTTTTGTTATAACTGTTAATTTGTGTTATTGAATAGTAGTTTTGTACAGATCTCTTTTGTGCAGTAATTTAATCGTATTAAATGATGAGAGGAATTCCCTAATTATATAAAGTTCTGGATCATTTTAAGCCTAAAACTAAAATTCTTCAAAATGCATGACAAATAATTGTTTCTTGACTGGTCATTGACTGAGTCCTCACTGCAGATGTGGCTATTTAAGGTTTCAACCTTTGCTCAGAAACAGAGTTCTGACCTGACTCGCTGACTGACGCTTCCTCCAGAAGCTGGTGTAGAGACCACGGGGCAGGAAGCAGAAAGCTAAATTTCTGTCCTTGTACTCCACACTCTTATAGTCAAAACAAGGCAACTGCAATGTTGGGTGTGCGCCTGCTAACTACACACTATTGACACAGCAACACTGAAAAGGGAGATGTGAGAGTTTTTATGATCTACTTCAATTTAGGGAACTTTGTCCCTGGAACCCAAACCCTGTGTAAGTTGGTGTGAGTTTGTTTACACAGAAATTTATTGAGGATCTATAGTTACTCACTAAGAATATAATGATGAATGAAACTAAATCCCTGTGTTCAATAAGCTGACACCTAAAAATGTTCTTATCTAACCTTTAATCTTATTTGTCACTGCCATGGTCACTGCCATTATCACTGATCATTCCTGGGCTTAACCATCAGTAGACAGTGGTTCCAAATTGGCTGTGTATGTGTGTGCATGCGTGCACGCGTGATAGACTGCAGGTGCAGAGTTGAGGTAATCTCAGTCTGTCCAAGAGCATTATTACTACTCTTTATCCATTCACGTGCCTACCTCACACATCCTTCTCTCATGGACATATACACCCCAGTGTATGTATATAGGTCCTTTGTAAATATAATATTTATTAAGTAAGCTATAAGTCCCTTGCAAAATGTATCATTTTATTTGTTTGTATTTCATTTCCCTAAATGTGGTGTTATTAATCTCATTTTACCTCTTTCCCAGGGAATACTATATCTCCATTATCCATCCAAGTTGTATGTGTACAGTTTGTGTTTTCAACTCTGTTACTATGCATCACTATTTACATCCACAAGGTTTTACTCATTGATTCCTCTAGTGACAAACACCTGCATCACCTCCAATTTCCCACTGACCCCCCCATGTGTACATGCACACACTCTCTCTAATGAGAGCCTCATTCATGTTTACCTGCTGTGTGAGAATGTCTCAGGGATGCAGAGACCACTCAAGCTGTCCTAAGCAGAGAGCAATATAACACAGGAATTAAATTTTTAAAAATCATTGAAAAGGCTAGAGAAATGAGGACAAGTGAAAGCTACATTTCAGGGAACCATGGAGTCTGAAGAACCTGCAGTTCCCTCTGCACTGAGGTGGGTGACTTTTAGCAAGATGTCCAGAGGCTGCAATGAAATCAGTTTCTCAAACCCAAACACTTGCCCGTGACTATATATAATAAGCACCCCTTCAGCCTTGTAGATCATGGGGCCCTTCCCCTTCTTTCCTCTCTTCCCCTTCTCATCCCTGTGCTCAGTTCCCTGTCAGTCTGTTCCTTGTTTCCAGGCCTATGGTTCTACTTTGCTTGTTTGTTTGTTTTGTTCATTGTGTTCAACTTAAAGGTGAGGTCATATGGTATTTGTCTTTCACTGCCTGAATCTGTGCCACAGAGTAGGCCCTTGGTTTCCAGCCTTGCATGACTGGAAAAAGAAGGTGGGAAAGAGCACGCCTTTGTTGCACTTTCTGGGGTGATTACCGCTAACGTTACCTTTCACACCAGCTATTGGATTTTTTTTTTCTGTATTCTTTCTTAATTTGCAAAGATCTTTCCTATTCTGACTCTTCTTTTTTTATAGTATTTTTATGGATGTGACATACAAGGTGAGGCAAAAGTAGGTTTACAGTTGTGAGTAAGCAAAACAGTTTATTCTTGTATTGCTACTTAGTAATTATTGTATTATTTTCCACATTAACGACTCTAAACCTCCTTTTGCCCCACCCTATAGTATTCTCTTTCTTCTCTAAAGATAAGAATAGTTCTGTTGAAGTTGTCTTCTCCTCTCTGCATTGTGTTGATTTCAAGCATATTTTTATTTGTTTATTTTAGCCTCTGTCTTTCATGTTGGGGTTTTTCCCTTACGTGTCTAGTGGTGATGTCTGTACATTCTTATTTTAGAATGAAGCACTAAAATAATGCTTGGAAGGTCTCCAAGTGGTTGAGGCTTGATCTGAAGCAGTCCTCACTGCTGAGTGATCCTGCTGACAGGGACAGTTTATTGGGAGATGCCCAAAGGGCATTCTCTGTTGGTTTCTTCTCTTGATCTGGTTGGTTTTCCGGAAAGAAAATGCCCAATCTTGAAGGGAAAGGGTAAGGTGGAGGAGCTGGGAAGGGGATATAGTTGGGCTGGGCTGATTGGACTTAGTGGAGGCACAAAGCTCCAGTAAAAAAAACAAAAAAAAAACAAAACAAAAAAAACAGGTCAGTTTGAAGATTGTTATTTAGTACTCTTTCAGAAAGATGACTCACATTCTTACTCCACACTTTATTTGGGTCTGATTTCTACAACCGCAGGGTCTACCTGGGTCAACCTGTCCATCTGACAAATGTCCAGTCCCCTGCTGGAGTAGAGAAATAGCATCTCTGGCCTTGTAAGTCTGGGAAGATGATCTGGAGGTTCAAATGTTTTGCTTGTAAAACTTTCATCTTTCCTCCTGTTTATAGCCCCATACAATTCCTGCCTTCAGCAGTAACAGCTGCCTCTGATTTGCGGGCATGTCCAGATTGTGCCACGGTGTCAACTCATCCTTCTGCCCCTGCCCCACCCCCACCACATCTCTTTCCCTTCTATGGGCTTCGTTAGATTCTCTGTCCTGTAAATAAGCTACTACATGTCTGCTCTTTCTGAGTTTCTAGAATACTTTCTTTTCCTATAATGTCTTCTCTTGAGTTCTTTTTTTCCCTTGGGAATTTGTGCAAATGTTACCTTTTCTTATGTCTTCTTGGTATTATTTTAGAAGATAACAGAGGTAGATGTGAAATTCAACTTCTTCCATGCTGGTATGTAACTAGTAAAAGTGCTAAACAGGGATGTTTTGAAATGGAAATACTCATATTTTGAAACAATAAAGTTGAGATAAAAATGTATGAATATAGATCTCTTTCTAGTATAGATATCTATCCAACTATCCATATTTTATTTTTTATGAATTCAGTAGTTATATTTTTGATGATTTTCCCCTTCAACATAATAGAATATCAATACTATTGTCAGTCTTTGTAAAATATATTGAAATTTGCTCCAATATCTAAGAACAGTTTATCTTCAAATGTGTATATTGTTTATGAAGAAGTTTGTGCTAGAGTGAGTTTCTTAGTTGTTCAGACTATGCTCATTAAATATCTTAAAAATGGTCACAGACTGGATCAGAAATCTATTTTGAATCGAGAGTATGACTTTGTTAAACATGAATATGCTAAAATCTCACAAGTATCGTGGTTTAATTTAAACTTTACATCCAGTGGATTTTTATTTTTTTCAAACATTGTCCACACTTCCAAATATAAAATTCACTTATTTTTCTTTTTTTGTGGCTATGAATATTGACTTACATTTGTATACTTTCTTTATTTTGTATTGTTTTTCTATTACAGTGGTCCCACTTCTTCCATTGCTCTCTCCTGCCCCCCACACCCTGCTCTCACAGGCAGTCCCTGCCCTGTTGTCCATGTCCATGGTCATTTATACTTGTTCTTTAACGGGGCCCTTCCCCTTCTTTCCTCTCTTCCCCTTCTCATCCCTGTGCTCGGTTCCCTGTCAGTCTGTTCCTTGTTTCCAGGCCTATGGTTCTACTTTGCTTGTTTGTTTGTTTTGTTCATTGTGTTCAACTTAAAGGTGAGGTCATATGGTATTTGTCTTTCACTGCCTGGCTTATTTCACTTAGCACAATGCTGTCCAGTTCTATCCATGCTATTGCAAAGGGTAGGAGCTCCTTCTTTCTTTCTGCTGTGCAGTATTCCATTGTGTAAATGTACCATAGTTTTTTGATCCACACATTTACCAGTGGGCACTTAGGCTGTTTCAAGCACTTGGCTATTGTAAATAGCACTTCCATGAACACAGGGTGCATAGGTTTTTTTGGATTGGTGTTTCAGGGCTCTTAGGGTATAATCCCAGCAGTGGATTCACTGGCTCAAAAGGCAGTTCCATTTTTAGTTTTCTGAGGAAATTCCATACTGTTTTCCACAGTGGCTTCACCAGTCTGCATTCCCACCAACAGTGCACTAGAGTTCCCTTTTCTCCACATCCTCTCCAACACTGGTTGTTTGTTGATTTGTTAATGATGGTGGCCATTCTGACCAGTGTGAGGTGGTATCTCATTGTGGTTTTAATTTGCATCTCTCTGATGGCTAGTGATATTGAGCATCCTTTCATATGCCTATGGGCCCTCTGTATGTCCTCCTTGGAGAATTTTGCCACTGAATGTATTGTTTTGATTAGTGTTGTCAGGAAGTACCTACACATTTCCTTTTTTTTTTTTTTTTAAATCTTCACCTGAAGAAATGCTTATTGATTTTAGAGAGAGGGCAAGAGAGGAAGAGAGAGGGAGAAACACTGATGTGAGAGAGAAACATCAATCAGTTGTTTCTTCTAAGCACTCCAACTGGGGACTGAACCCACAACCTAAACATATGTCCTAACTGGGAATCAAACCTGCGACCTTTCACTTTATGAAATGATGCTCCAACTAACTGAGCCACACCTGCCAGGGCTAAACATTTCCTTCTTGGTGACAGCTAAGATTCTCAACAGATATTTTATTAGTTACAGGCTTCTATCGTTTGTGCAGGAAAGTGTAAAGAATTTCTAGATTTTCCTGTGTTTCGTATTCTCTAAATTACTCTTGGTCTCAGCTTTTCTCTTCCACACAGGAAGGGAAGGGACTAAAATCAGATTCTAGCAAGGGATAAATATAGCAATATCATTAAGAAGACAACATAGACATGTCTGTCAGTGATTTTGAGCACGGATTCAATAGTGAGACATACCTGGTTTCATATACCGACTGCTCTACATTAGTTTTCTGACATATTATTTAATTTTTCTGAACATATTTTTATCTGTAAAATAGGGGTAATAATAAAAATTCTTGCTCATATGCCTTTATGTGAGTGTGGCAAAATTAAATGCTTCAAATGCAAACGAGCGCCTAGTAAACACTAGCAACAACTATAAAACTCAGACATTACTGTTGCAGCCAAATGGAGCATGAGGCCACGGAGAGAAAACAACTATTTAATTTATTCACATATTCAACATTGAGCCCCTCCTAAGTGCCAGATATTGTTATAAGTACTAATATAATTATAAAATTCCTCTACTCACAAAGTTTCCTTACATTTTAGTGGGAAACAATAAAAATATGACATGACAGGATATAATGTGACATTGATAACATATGGTAGAAACACACTCAAAGGAAAATAATGTAGGATAGAGCAATGCAGAGTGATTTACGTTGGTATATATTCTTTTACATAGAGTAGTAGGGAAGGGTTCTCAGAGGAGGAGGCATTTGAGTGGAGACTGGAGTAAACTATCCAGATATTTGAGGAAAGAACTTTCCAGACAGTCAGACCAGATTATGCAAAGACCTTGTGTGTGAGCAAACTCGCTGTGTTAGAAGAGTAGTAGCAAGGAGGCCACAGGACTACAGAAGGACTTCAGGGGAAACTGCAGGAGATACAGACAGATACAGACAGAGGTCAAACACTTGAGACCTTGTAGAACGTGATGGACAATCTGGATTTTCCTTCAAGTGTGATTAGAAACCATCAGAGTGTCATGAATGGGGAATGGCATGATCTGACTTAGGTTTCGTGTACACGTGGGTTTCAATCCTCTGTGGGAGTTGCTGAACCCCTCTGGCTTTTTTCTTCATTTTCTATTGAAAGAGTTAAAAGAGACAGTGCGTGTGAAAGCAACACAATGGCACAAGCAGGTGCCCAATATCCTTAAACATGGGAAATTCTTCCTTTTCATCTAAAAGTCAGGACTGAGAACAGATGCACAACCAGTTTCAACCAGTGTTTCCTCTCCCACAATGTGATTAATCCCAGTTCCTGACGTTACCTTCATTTCAGCCATTCCTTTCTATGAAAGCATTTCCCCCCTAAATGACTCCTATGATAGGACTCACCACAAGTTAATTATATGTGAGTTGCACTGGCATTACTAACAAGAGTCACTAGTTACTAGCTGATGATACTTTAATCAGACTTGCACTGTGGTTGATAGAGTGAGAAAGGGGCCTGTCTCCCACATGGGACATGGCAGAGGGAGTCCCTGTGTGAGCCCACAGAGGACAGTGTGATCTCTGGATTTGGGGTTGGAAAGAGGAATTTAGATAACAGAAAACTGAGAAACACTGTTGAATAAGATGTTGTCTTCAGATAGCCCTGGGCTGGAACGGTTTGTCTTTCTCCACACTTGAGTGTATGTCACAAGGAGCCACATGGAATGTAACAGACACAGTCATGCTGGAGGCCACAACTTCAGAGCCAAGCCTCTAGAGTTCAAGGTTTGACACCCAGGGCTTTCCTGGACTAAGTGTTTCATTTTGGAAAGAGCATTTTCCATTTGATCTTTGCTTCTTATTTGGTCCTCCTTAGCTTCATCTTTTATTATAATATTTGCATTGGGCCACTGCCTTTTAGTAACTCAGTAAGTGGATATATAGGGCTGTGGATTTCTTTTCTATCTAAAAGCATCAATTGTGAAAAATCTAAGGGTATAACAGGACCTCCATAAAATATACAATTTCTTGTAAGTGATTCAAAAAATGCCTACTTGCTTTGGACATTATTTAACTTGAATATTATACAATGTTTTAAGTGTTGGAAAAACATTTTTCTAACATAATTATACCTAGAATACCAGTGGAGTATGTGGCAAATTCTAATTATAAAAATGTTCTTTGGGTCTACTCCATATGGAAATTCCTCTTACATTTTGCATGACACAATTCAGCACCTTTATAGCAGATGTGGTAACATATACTGAAGTTTCTGTGTAGACTAAAACTCAACATTGACTCCCCAGCTCTTCAAAGCTGAAATCAGAGGGGAAGTCAGCCGAGACTCAATCTTGACTTGTGTCTTTATCTAATTGGGGGGATACAGTTGCTTCCACTCTGGCCTCAGAAGAGATAACTTTCACCTGTTATCTTAAATTAAAGCTCCAAACATATTTATGGTAGTCTGGTAGGTGTGACAACTGTTACATAATAAAAGATTGATGTTCTGCACCTTGCAAATAACATTGCTAAGTGAAAATAAATAAGAGGATACATGAGATTTTTTAAAATTATATTGGCTTATTTCTCAAATCTTTTCTTTTTGTTATCTATTCATAAAAAATTCAATGTTAGCTATCTATTGCTTTAAGTTTTCTAGCAGCTGTTTCAATTAAGTTAGTTGAGATACAGTTTCTTGTCCTTTCACTTCCAATGTGTCTGCTCACATCTCTTGTATTCAACATTGTACTGAATGTATTAGCCATTGCAATAAGTCAAGGAAAAGAAATAAAGGATATCCAAATTAGAAAAGAAGTACACATGTCTTTATTCACGACAGTGTGATTTCTTATGTAGAAAAACCCAATGAAATCAACAAAAACATTACTATAAGTAATGTGAACTTAGCGAGGTTATAGGATTAAAAAAAATCAATGAACTGAAATCAATTGCATTTCTATGTACTAGAACTGAACAATTATAAATTGAAGTTTTAAAATGTTTAAATGTCAAAAATGAAATATTTAGAAATGACAAAAGATATAAAATACCTGTTCACTGAAAACTACAAAATGTTCCTGAGAAATATTAAATAAGACCTAATTAAATGGCAAGATCCACTATCACAATGGTGTAGAAGATTCAGTGCCATTAGATGTCAATTTTCTCTATACTGACTAACAGGTTAACACAGTGGGATTTTGATTAACACAATCCTATTCAAAATTGCTGAAGCTTTATGCAAATTGACCAGGTGATTCTAAAATTCTTATGCAAATTCAAAAGACCTATAATAAATGAAACAACTTTGGAAAAAACGGATGGCTAACACTACCTGATTGCAACTTTTAATTTAAACCTACAATATCAATACAGTGTAGTATTTAGGTCCACATAGACAAGTAAATTGAAAGAATAGAGAGTCCAGAAATAGGCCCATAGATACAGACAAATGGATTTTTGTTGTAATAAATAACACTAGAGACAATTTCGACAAAGTTGAAAGGGTAAATCAGTGAAGAAAGTACAGTCATTTCAACAAATTATGCTGGAATAACTGGATATCTATTTGCAAGAGAAAAAGGAGATAGGGAAGGGGAAAAAGAGAAATAAAGGAAGAAAAAGAAACAGGAAGGAAGGAAGAAAGAAAGAAAAAAGGAAAGAAGGTGGAATTATTTTCAATGCATTCCTGGAAACAGATATAAAATATGATTCAACATGGGTAAAAGACCAAAGTGTTAAATGTAAATCTAAAACACTTATAAGAAAATAGGAGAAAAATCTTTGTAGTCTTGGCTTAGCCAAAAATTTTATAGCTATGATACTAAAAACACAGCCAATAGGGGAAAATATTTATGAATTGGATTTCCTTAAAATTAACAATTTCTGCTTTGTAAAAGATGTTAAGAGAGTGAAAAGACAGACCAGATCAAGAGAAACTACTTGAATCATAAATCTGATAAAGGACTCATGCTCAGAATATATAAAGGATGCTTACAACTCGTAAGTTAAAGGAAAAAATTAGCAATCTACAATTCATTAAAAGAGTGAGCAAGAGATTTGAACAGATACTGTAACAAGGAATATAGACAGAGGAAAAACAAGCACATAAAAATGTTCAAATCATAAACCATCATGTAAATGCAAATTAAAGCTGGAATGAGATAACACTGCACACCTAGTAGGAAGACTAAAACTGAAAATACTGGTCATACCAGGGTTGACAAGGATAGAGTCACTGGAGTTCTCATATGCTACTGCTGTAGACGAGAAATAGTACAACCAGTTGGAAAAGAATTTGGCAGTGTATTTAGATTTTAAATGTATAATTTTCATATGTTCCAGCGATTCTACCCCTAGATATTTCTGTGAGAGAAATGAACTAGAAGAATGTTAACACCTTTGTTTGTATTGCCCAAACTACCAACAACCCAAGAGTTTATCAATAGGTGAATAGATATATCTATTAAATGGAATGCTGCTCAACAATAAAAAAAAAAAACCCTACAGATACACACAACAACATGGATGAATAACAAATGCATTATACTAAGTGAAAGAAGCCAGGCAAAAAAAAACAATACATATTTTTAAGTATATTTTATTGATTATGTGATTACAGTTGTCCCATTTTTTTTCTCCCCCTCCACCCTGAACCCCCCTCCCTCCAGCATTACTGCCCACCTTAGTTCATGTCCATGGTCATACATGCCATGTTCTTTGGATTTTCCATTTCCTATAACCTTATTTTGTACAAGGATAGTATTTCCTATACTATTCCTGTCTATTTTGTACCTACCAATTATGCTTCTTATTCCCTGTACCTTTTCTCCCATTCTTCCCCCTCCCCTCACTACACCCCTGATAACCCTCCATGTGATTTCCATTTCTATGATCTGTTCCTGTTCTAGTTGTTTGCTTTGTTTTTATTTTTGTTTTTGTTTGTTCAGTTGTTGGTAGTTGTCAGTTGTTGTCATTTTACTCCTCATAGTTCTGATCTTCTTTTTCCTAGATAAATCCCTTTAACATTTCCTATAAGGTCTTGGTGATTGATGAACTCCTTTAACTTGACCTTATCTGGGAAGCACTTTATCTGCCCTCCCATTCTAAATGATAGCTTTGCTGGATAGAGTAATCTTGAATGTAGGTCCTTGCCTTTCATGATTTTGAATACTTTTTCCAGCCCCTTCTTGACTGTAATGTTTCTTTTGAGAAATCAGCTGATAGTCTTATGGGAAGTCCTTTGTAAACAACTCTCTCCTTTTCTCTTGCTGCTTTTAAGATTCTCTCTTTAATCTTCAAAAGATTAGTATCTTCAATCTTGGTAATTCCATTTATATGAAATTTACATTGAGCTAGTCTCAAAAAATATATATATACACACACACATATATATATATATATCAGTTAATGAAGAAGTAACATTTTAAAAAAATTACTGAGTCTTACAATTCACAAAAATGTTAGTTTCCTCCATTTTTCTATATATCCATAACTTCTCTTATTAATTATAATTTTATAGTAGAATAATAGTGCAACTTTTGGTAGATTAATTTCTAGGCATTTAGTTTTTTATTTAATTTTTCTAAATATAATTGCTTTGACTTCCAGCCAAGATGGAGGCATAGGTAGACACACTGCCTCCTCACACAACCAAAAGATGGACAACAACAATTTAAAAACAAAAAACAACCAGAACTGACAGAAAGTTGAACTGTATGGAATATGACAACCAAGAAGTTAAAGAAGAAACATTCATCTAGACTGGTAGGAGAGGCAGAGCCGGGCAGCCAGGCAGAGAGGACTACTCAGCGAGGCAGTGGTTTGTGGAGCGGGGTGGGCAATGCTGCAGCTGGTGGACCCGGCAAGGCAGTGGCTGGCAGACCGGGAGGTCCCACATTCATGCACAGATAAACCAGGAGGAACAACTGGGGAGCAAAACAGGCCACACAGCCCAGGGCTCCAGTGCAGGGAAATAAAGCCTCAAACCACCAATTGAAAACACCTATGGGGGTTGAGTCGACAGTGGGAGAAACTCCCAGCCTCATGGGAGAGTTCATTGGAGAGACCCACAGGGTCCTAGAACGTACACAAGCCCACCCACCCAGGAATCAGCACAGAAGGGCCCATTTTGCTTGTGGGTAGTAGGGGAAGTGACTGAAATCTGTCAGAGAGTGGAGCAAGCGCCATTGTTCCCTCTTGGACCCCTTCCCCACAGACAGCATCACAACGCAGCAATGTGGGTTGCCCCGCCCTGGTTAACACCTAAGGCTCTGCCCCTTACTACATAACAGGCGTGGACAAACAGACCAAAAAATGGCCCTAATGAAAGAACAGATCAAAACTCCAGAAAAAATACAACCAAGCTTTGAAGAGATAGCCAACCTACCAGATGCACAGTTCAAAACACTGATAATCAGGATGCTCACAGAATTAGTTGAATTTGATCACAAATTAGATGAAAAAATGAAGGCTACACTAACTCAAATAAAGGAAAATGTACAGGGAACCAATAGTGATGGGAAGGAAACTGGGACTCAAATCAACAATGTGCACCACCAAGAAGAAAGAGACATTCAACCAGAAGAGAATGAAGAAACAAGAATTCAAAAAATTGAAGAGAGGCTTAGGAACCTCCAGGACATCTTTAAACATTCCAACATCTGAATTATAGGGGTACCAGAAAGAGAAGAGAAAGAGCAACAAATAGAAAACTTATTTAAACAAATAATGAAGGAGAACTTCCCTAAAGGGAATTCATGCTTCTCACCTTGGGAAATGTAGCCCTAATGTTTCATGTCTAAGAGAGAAAAGCTCCAGTGGAACATGGGACGGCAAGCAAGCCCCACGTGTGTGACAACAGAATTTCCTATGGGGAATTAGGATAGTCTATTTCTTAGATTTCAAATTTGCTCATGCTAAAACCTCTCTGTCCCTGAATCAAAAGAACTTATGCTAATGCATGCCTAGTTTTCTTAGTATTGTTATTCCTTTCAAGTTCTGCCCGAAGCCTATTGTCTTTCCATTTTTATATCTATCCTTTTGATGCGCCTTCCTCGGTGTCTACCACCTAATGTAAATCTACAATCTATGCATAGTTAATGAAGACCATTCTAACGTAATGTGCCCAAGAAAGGACAATAAAATCCTATCAGGGCATAGCTCGTGGCCTCTCTCTCTCCATGATGAGAGGGGGGTTGCGTGGTCCCGGATTTTCTAGTCCAATATACTCCATGTGAATTTATTTACATGCCTGCCATGGCATACAAATTTTGTGGACCACAATTTGCAACACTTCCCCAATTTGGCAAAGGATATAGACTTCCAGGAAATCCAGGAAGCTCAGAGAGTCCCAAAGAAGTTGGACCCAAGGAGGAACACACCAAGGCACATCATAATGACATTACCCAAGATTAAAAATAAGGAGAGAATCTTAGAAGCAGCAAGAGAAAAGGAGACAATTACCTACAAAGGAGTTCCCATAAGACTTTCAGCCGATTTCTCAAAAGAGACCTTACAGGCAAGAAGAGGCTGGCAAGAAGTATTCAGTCATGAAAGGCAAGGACCTACATCCAAGATAACTCTATCTAGTAAAGCTATCGTTCAGAATGGAAGAGCAGATAAAGTGCTTCTCAGATAAGGTCAAGTTAAAGGAGTTCATCATCATCAAGCCCTTATTGTATGAAATGTTAAAGGGATTTATCTAAGAAAATGAAGATAAAAAATATAAACAGTAAAATTACAGCAAACTCACAGTTACTAACAACCACACCTAAAACAAAAACAAATTAATCAAACAACTAGAACAGGAACAGAATCACAGAAATGGAGATCACATGGAGTGGGAGGGGGAGAGAGGGGGAAAAGGTACAGGGAATAAGAAGCATAAATGGTAGGTGGAAAATAGACAGGAGGAGGTTAAGAATAGTATAGGAAATGTAGAAGCCAAAGAACTTACATGTATGACCCATGGACACAAACTAAAGGGGGGGAATGTAGGTGGGAGGGGGTGTGCAGGGTGGAGGGGAATAAAAGGAGGGAAATGGGACAACTGTAATAGCAAAATCAATAAAATATATTAAAAAATAAATATATGCAAAATGTATGAATAAAAATAAATATAATTGCTTTTTAAATTTTATTCTCTATGCATTCTTCTTACTGCTAAATAATAATAACTATATTTACAGTATATCAAACAACTTTTAACTTTACATATTATTTCTAATAGTTTATAGGCTACTTTGTCATTTCTAGATAAGCCATCATTATATATGTATTATATGTTAAGAGTTTTTATCATGAAAGGTATTAAATTTTATCAAATGTAGTTTTCAAACTTTGGGTATTATTTCACTTAAGATTTCTGCATCTAATTACATAAAGAGCCTCAAAACTTCCTTTTCTAATGATATTCAGCTTTGGTATAAAGATATGCTGATGAAGTGACATCATCAAGATAGTGGCATAGTTCATATCTAACTTTAATCTCTTTCACAAGAGGATGAACAAGAAACTATCCATAGACAAGAGGCAATTGTGAAAATCCAAGAACACAGCATAAGGCAGAATCACCCCCGACCAGACCGAGAAGCTTTAGAGGGGTCAGAAGAATGCCCGCACTGCCTGCGTCACCCCTCCCACAGACCAGCACAGCTCAACACCAAGAGGGTGCTCAGGGCCTATGCTTTATCCAGTAGGACTAAGAGAATAGACATCTAGCTTTTCCAAAAGTGTGTAATGCTCCCTGGGAGGGCCTCTTCAGTCTCACCTCACACATACTGTGAGAGGAACCTGTGGATCTTGACCACTGGAGATTGGATTAGGATGGAGAAAAGGAGCAGGGCTCATAACAACCAGCATTCAGGCTTTAGCAGCTTCCTCATGCATCACGTCTTGTGCAGAGATTTTTGGCAAAACAGCAAATCACCCAGGTGACTCAGCCCCATTACAGCTCAGATTTGTCACCCTGCAACTTCTGGCTTTCCCCAATGCTAAAACCACCTTTGAAAGGAAAGAGATTTCAGACCTCCAGTGAGATTCAGGAAAATACAATGGGGCAGCTAATGTGATTGGGAGAATTGTGTGAGGTCCCAAGATGCCTACTTTGAAGGGGATCAAGGTGTCATCATCCTGTGTACAATGTTTCTTATATCTTTTATCTTCTTCAATAAATGTCTCTATTTTTCATATCACATGGCTGGATACCTTCTGGACAGACTTTGTATAAATGCAAAATTGCACTTTTATTTCTTAATTCAGCTTTAGCTGTAACCCAAACTCCCAAACATTTGATGCCTTATTTTTATTATCACAGAATCAATACTATTTTTATTTCTATTTGCTTTCTTATTTGACCAACTGATTATTTAAACGTGTGTAACTTAATTTACTAGAAGTTGAATAACTTTTGGTTATCTTTTGTTACTGATTTTAAGCTTAATTGGGGTCTTGAAGCCTCAGGACTATAATTTTGGTCTCTGTTCCTACAAGATTGCCAACATTTCTACTGATTACTCTGCTTCTTAGTAGAGGCCCTGTGTTCAAAACTTTGAAACTGAAGCTTTTTTCCCTGTATCCAGAATTGGCAAATGTCCTGAAACTAAAAGTGGATTCTTTCTTCTCAGCATGGATTCCCATCCTCAGAGGTTGTTTTCCAAAAGTATTTGTCGCCACAATAGCTCCCTAGTTTCTTTCAACAGATATTCTTTTTTTTTTCCAAATAGTAACAAATGTACTTTTATTTTGGTTTGTTTTGTTTTCTAGCTTTATCGAGGTATAATTGTTACCAAAAAAAACTGCATATAATGGATGCACACAATTTGGTGAGTTTGAACATATGTGTTACCATCACCACAATCTCGGCAATACGCATATCCAACACCTCCAAAAGTTTACTCTTTTCCTGTGTGTGCTTGCATATGTGTTGTGGTTAGAACACAACATGAAAACTAAACTTTAATTAATTCAGTAAAGTTGCAGTAGACAAAATCGATATATGAAAATCAGGTGCATTTCTATACACCAACAATGAACTATCTGAAAAAGAAATTAAGAAAACAGCCCTGGCTGGTGTAGCCCAATGGACTGAGTTCAGGCCTGCAAACCAAAAGGTTACTGGTTCGATTACCAGTCAGGGAACATGCCTGGGTTGTGGGCCAGGTCCCCAGTAGGGGGTGCATGAGAGGCAACTACACATTGATGTTTCTTTCCCTCTCTTTCTCTCTCCTTTCCCTTTTCTCTAAAAATAAATAAATAAAATCTTAAAGAAAAAAAGAAATTAAGAAAACAATAAATACGTGTTAAATGAAAAAAAATCGGTTTACCATATATGTGTAGATTTTTTACTTAGCTCTTTATTGAGTTCTATTAGTCTACATGGAACTATTTTTATTTTTATTTCAGTAACATATTGTTTTGATTATTGTACCCTTGTAATATATTTTGAAACAAGGAAGGGTGAACCTTCCCTCTTTGTTCTTCTTAAGATAACTTTACCTATTTGGGATCCATATGAATTTTAGTATTTTAAAAAATCTCTACAAAATATCTTAGGAATTTTGGTAAGAATTGCACTGAATTTGTAGATCATTTTGAGTAATATGAACATTTTAACAATATTAATTTTTTCAACTCATGAACACAAAATACCTTTCCATTGATTTATGTCTGCTGTAATTTTTCTCATCAGTGTTTTAAAGTTTTCAATGTACTAGTAGTTATCCACCTATTTAATTAGGTTTATTTCTAAAGGTATTATTCTTTTTTTTTCCTATTGTCAACAGATATTCTCAAAAAATGTTTTCAGGTTTACTAATTGTTCTCAGTGAAAACCAAGGTCTGGCTGAAATCATAGCCCACAGGAGAAGTCTTCATATTTAAATTCATATTTATAAACTGGTGTTCTTAAAGATCACCAAAATTATATGTCTTGCACCTTCAAAACATAGACCTTCCTCAGCTGCAGGGACTACTCCGCTGTTGATAGTGGCCTATTATCCAACTGGAGCATAAGCTCTTGAAGGCAGGGACCAGTATCTGATTATACTTTCCTGTAAAAGTCTTAGCTGGCATATTTAAGGAGGAAGTTTTAAAAGAATTGGAAAGAAATAGTGGAAGAAGGATAGGATAAAATGAACCCACATGAAAACAGGAACATATGATCTATTTTTTCCAAAAAAGACTTTTAAAAATATTTTATGGAGTAAACAATAAAATCTCATTTCCCAGTCCTTAGAGCCCTTCACAAATTCACACCACGCCATTGTATGCAGCATCACCCTTTGCCCGAATAATTAAAGAGAATTGGAACCTCCCTGATTCTTTTTTCTCTGCATATCATTTATCAATAAAATACTTCTTTCTTCCATCAATATATGTAACAGAAAAATACTGAATTGCACTTCTTACCAAAAAAGCAGTTTTTACTGGAATATTGGTATTGAGAAACAGGGATTGATATATTTTTATCAGCACTTCCCCAGCTAGTTACATCATGTTACTTCGCAGACTGTCCCCATTGAGAGTGATGTTATGAAAAGCCATAGGCATGCTGGGCAATGCAGACTTCAAGCATTCACAGTCCATTAATGAATTCATCACCTAAAAGCTAAGTATTGATTTTTTAATGGTTTTACAAATCTATTTAAGCTTCTGTAATGTGATTAAGAGGATGTGTGTTTACTGTAAATTATCTAACAAGTACAATGGTATTACTCTCAGAAATAGCAAACAATTCAACTTGCGAGAGAAGAGGGGAAAAAGTTTGGTTAAAATATTTTCCCAAATGCTGATTATCCATTAGCTATTATAAGCTACTAAAATATTACTTTTTTAGCGGGAAAATCGTTATTTCAAGCCATGGGAGGTGATATTTTCTTGATTTGTGGTATGAATGAAATCATACACCGGTGATTTTCCTCCTAATCCTACTACAAATTATAGTGGAATAAATATTTTTTAATTACTAGAGTTGATAATAAAATTTTCACTTTAGTTCTTATTGTGGAATGTTATGGAAGATGTGGAGTTATTTTGCATGTTTTCATTTCCATTTCTGGAAAATATTTTGACTCACAAGCCATTTAAAAATATCCTTGCATTTACTTGTTTATAGTATTTCCTTTATCTTTTATAGTAATGAAAACCAAACCATGCACTGTATTCTTTAATTCTTAATATAAAAAGGTATATCCCGCCCGGCTGGTGTAGCTCAGTGGACTGAGGGCGGGCTGGGAACCAGAGGGTCCCTGTTCGATTCCCAGTTGGGGCACATGCCTGGGTTGCGGGCCAAGTCCCCAGTGAGGGCCATGTAAGAGGCAACCATACATTGCTTTTTTTCCCTCCCTTCTCCTCTCTCTGAAAATAAATAAATAAAATCTTAAAAAAAAAAAAGATATCCCTAAATTTACTAAAACAAGAAGTTATGTCATTTATAGCATAAATTGATTTTAATACCAATATAGAGAAATAAAATATACTTTGCAACTCATGAAATTCCATTCAGAAGACATGATTTTATAAGTACATTTGGAAGAGATAAGAGTCATGTATGTATTTGCACAAAGTTAAATGTCATCTAATAATATTCAATGTGAACTGTCATATGGAGTATGACAGTGACATGCATGCTATGGCTTATCCTCTCAAGGAATTTCTGGAGATATATTTCCAAAATCCCAACCATTTTTTCCTGCAGTACAGTGCAATACACTCTGAAAATCAATTCACCTTGAAACATTTTAGACAATGTAAATATACATGGCTGAGGAATGCGGAGATTGCTTCTTTCTAAAATTAAAATAGTGTGCAAGAATTGTGTGTATGTGAATATAGAAAAAATATGGAAATAATTATATAAAAGAGTTTCAAGTAAAGAGGCTCTTTGCTTACTGTCAAAGAAGAAGAAATATTCTGTACTCCTTTCCCAGATAATCTTGACCTTACAACTACCTTAGAAAAAAAATGGTCGTTAGATAATTATGTGGCTGCTTATCTTCTTTTACTTCATATTCTGGAGGAAGAGGCCGTGTTATTTTTACTGGGGATGGTGGCTGCTATTACTCAGTTTTTAGATGATACCCAACTGGTAATGGGAGATGGGAGGCTATTTGAAGCTCCTCATCAGGCAGAGATAAAAGGGCTGCAGAATAATCCTGCTAAGTCTTTTGATAACATTAATTAGTGGCAGAGTTAAAGTTGGTATGTATCTGTGACTTTCTGAAGTCAAAGTTAGTTTTTTTATTCGGAGTGTCAAGAAAAGGAAGAAAGAAGCTCAGAATGCCTCATATTTTATGAATAAGAAAAAGAGATTTTTTTGTAATTAAAACCAAATATGTGCATATGCAGTCAATTTTGTCTTAGGAAAGGACATGCCCTTTTATGAGGTTCCGTTCCTTCCTAATTCTCTCCAAATAATCACCATTTGGCATTTCTTAAAAAGTGCGCATAATTAGGATTTTAAATAGGCTTTTGTAGGTTATAAAGAAATTTTCTCATTTGTGGTTAACTTCAAATAAGTTTTTGGACCCTCAAAATAAAATTAAACAGTTACTTATATTTACATATTTCTGCACACAGCCCATCCTTCCTGCATCTGTGTATTTTGCATAAATACACACCCACAATTCTTAATTTTGCCACCCACAGAGTTTCATCAGATGCCTCTATTATTTAAGTTTTCACTTCTGAAAATGTACTGCGAACAAATACAATTCTCAACAGTAAATGGACTCGGACAGCTTTATAGAGTACGGTCCCATGCAACAAGTATTTATTGAGCACTTACTATATGTATATGTCAGGCACCATTCTAAGCAGCAGGGACATGACAGTGAATAATTCAGACAAAATCCTGTGCCATCCTAGAGCTTCTAATTTAGTGAAGAAACAAAATAATTCACAAAAAGGGGAACTGGAAGAATGTCTGGAAATGTGGAGAGGGTGGGCTGTATAATTTACAGTAGGGTGGCCAGGGACATGTCATTAAGAATTATATTGAATACATGAAAAAACCATTGCTGGAGACAAACCTCCTTCCTATAGTAGGGTATTTCTATTATCCACACAGGCAGCCTGTGGGCTAGTTCTGCTGGAGAGGGTCTCCCCAAAGAGCTTTTAATCATTCACGCTAAAACCTGCATAATGAAAACTAACATGCAAATCCTGGAATGGTTATTCATGAATGGTTAGTCCTTTGCTAACTCTACAGCCTTGAGCTAGTTATGGAAAGAAGCTGTCTGATTATCAGTTGTCTCATCTTCACAATGGGATTGATAATACTTTTTGAGAAACAGGGGTATACATGCCAAGAATTTGGTGAGCACTAAATAAATAGTAGTGATTTGGCTTCATAAGTATTTATAGTATCTGAAAGGTAAAACAATCCAATGAGTATTGTATATTTTTAATGACACTAGCATCCTCTGATTGGTAAATAACCAATACTGTTATAAACTTGAGGAAAGAAAAACACTGTAATTCAGATACAATCAGTTCCAGGGCTAGAAGTCCCCCTCTGAAAATCAATCGTTTTTCACCCTTCCCCTTCAAAGTCAATATTCACAGTGAACAATCTACTCAAAAGCAGATATATGCCATATCTTGGCATTAAGGGACTAATTAGAAATAGAGTCCTGGATTAATGGGGTTGTAGTTGGGTGACAGGCCATGTATGAGATCCTGGAAAGAGCAGTAAAGTCGGGCAGAAAGAGACTTTCATGCAAGGAGAAACCCAAATCCTTTCCACAGAGAAGCCAGAAATCTGAAAGCTGGGCGAGTGTTCAAGTACTAAAAGAAAAGGAAAAGAAAAGGATCCAGCACTAGGTGGCTTTTTGTTTTTGCAGTTGTTCCTAGAACTGCATCCACTCCTGTGGCCCTCTAACCCGCAGTCCCTGTGACCCGACTCTTCCCTCCTCTGTGCTGTTCTGTATTCTAGAAGACCAGGCAATACCCAGGTACTCTTGCCATCTGGCTACCAGTTGCATTTCACTAATTAGAAGAATTGGTTAGAAGATTGCAGGGCAAGAAAAGAGAGAAGTGGAGAATTGCTCTTCCTATGTTCTGCTGACGTTCTGTGGAGGAAGACACATTCCTCTGTGTCTAGGGCTACTGTCACCAGTTTCTGAAAATCCAAGTCCTTCTCCTTCAGGCCGAGGGTGATACCAGCATTATTGCTGGTGGTTAGATGCCCTACCGTGTAACATCAAGTAACCCTTATGCCACCCTTGTAGGTGGTTTATATAATAAATTTATTTTCTGTGAAATCTTTTTGAGTGTGCTATGTCACTCCCACTCTGACCCTTGACTGATATACACATCTGTCAGAGTTGTGGCTATTCGCATGCAATTGTGAAGTCCTCATTCTTTCCCTCTGAAGACCACCCAGCATCTGTCAGACACCAAATGCTGACTGCCTCCCATTCAGAAGCTAGCGGTTGGAAACTTTTAACTTGCATGGTAATAGTAACTACTTTTTAATCAGTCTCTCAATGTACTCAGTGCTGCCATACATTTATGTTCCAGCTGAGAAAATTTAATGATATTCCTAAATATGTCCAGTAACACATGATTGACTGTTTCTTCCAATGAGAGCAGTAAAAAGTCAATCTCTTGGCACTGAAGTAATTTGGAAGATAGTTCAGTTATTTTTAGAAATCCTGACAGTCTTATGCTAAAAACCACAATAGTTATTAGCTTATGTTACTCAGAATCTCTAATATCCCTTTGGCATTATCAGTCACTTGAAGAAATTATTTCTTTAACTACATCTTCTCTTTCCTTCTATCAGATAAATACATGAGTACCTGTCTTAGATAGTCAGCATACTGTATGGGGCGTGGGTATGCCCATCTGCTGAAAAAGAATACCTTCAGAGGCAAAATTTGATTGTATTTCCAATTTTAATTATTCTCTTCATTACCAAATCAAGATTAGGAGGCATATTATTGACTTCCAGCTTTCTTTAATTAGTATGGTAAGTGGATTGTCATCTTTGTGCAGCCTCTTTTGTTCCTGTGATAATGCCTTTCCTTGTTGATCAGATAGCTGAAACTATGTCAATTATGAACCAAATGCCATTTCTAGTTTATATTGTTTCTTAAAATAATCATTATTGAAATGAAAATCTAATTGTTTTATCCAACTGCAATGTAAAAATGTCTGTTTGCACATAGCAGTGAAACCTCTGTATTGTATGCCATGTATACAATATCCAAGACTGTCTCCAGATTAAAGAATACTGCCAATTGATCATTCTGCTGTCACTCTGAAATATTTTTGATAAAGCATGCAGGTTTTACAACTTCTTAGCAATACTATTACTTGTACCTAGTTTTGTACCTTTGAATGCAGGCTTTTCACACTGACAGCATTATTTTACCCTATTCTGGAAATATTGGCTGGAATACAGAAAAGGTCATTGTACTTTAAAATGACAAGAAATCTTTGATGAATGTATGCCACTTATTGACAAAGCTTCATAATAAACAATACTCAGAGGAATTGGGGGAAAACACATTGAGTCGCCAATAAAACCTTCTTTTCAAACACTTTTATTGATTTCTTTTATATATTTGAGAATAACTTTTGAGATGCTAGTTTATTTTTATAACAATATGATACAATTAAATAACATAATAAAAATAAAATATGTTTAGCAAAGAAAAAGAATAGCACTGGGTTTTTAACAATCAATTAAGACAAGCACTACCCTAACGGTATGTTAGTCAAGATAAACTGACCAGGTCAGTCCTTACAGCTTATGCTAAGCCTTTAAAAATATAACATCAGAGAATATCTGTGAAAATTAAAATTAATTCATTTCCATCACTGTGTATTTGACTCCCTTTACCCTCTTTGTCCTCTTCCCAATCCCCCTTCCCCTCTGGGAAGTACCATTCTGTTGTCTGTGTCTATGAGTTTTTTGTTTATTTGTGTTGTCTGTTAATTTGTTGCTTTTTGTTTTATGTCCCACATATGAGTGAAATCATACAGAAGGAGATGAGACTTTGTGTGGTGAACACAAAATAGAGTATACAACAGTTAAATTATAATGTTGTACCCCTGAACTTTATATAATGTTATTAACCAATGGTACCCCAATAAATTTAATTTAAATATCAAAAAATCATTTATATTTCATATTTATGAAAGGTATGTAAAACATTCTGATGTGTTTTCCAGTAAAACCATCAAACTGCCAGCAGACTACTTGCTATCCAAATGTGTATTTACTATCCAGCATTATGTTTCCAATAGCATTTAAAAGACTCCTAGAAAGGATGATCTGTTTTATTTATCAATATGTCCTCAGTGCTTAGCACAATGTCTGACACATAGTAAGTGCTTAATAAGTGACATTTAATTTGTAAATTAATAAGTAAATGTGAAAACGCATGACACTGAGAAAGAGGGCTTCCAGCGACTTGCCTTTCATGTAAGTGGTTGATTTAGACTAAGTGAGCTCAGTGGGTTCTGTAGAGTTTAATATTGTGTAGCTGGCACTGAGTTCACTTCCGGTACAGGATGACCTTGGCACCATCCAAATGAGCGTATGCATATGAGTACTTGTGGACTTTGAAAGACTTGCTGAAAAAGAACTCTTCAAGAAATTTAGAAAACTAAGAATTAGTGGTGAAATATATCACTATCATTGATCGTCGTTAAATTAAATCATTTTAGAATCATAAAACAGAGCAACATTTTGAAGGGTTTATGGAAAACAACATACATGTACTACAGAAGGAAAGTTTATTTGCCAATCCATACCACATACACACCCAAGAAGCAATGGTAGCATAGGGACAGGAGCTAAATAAAACTCCCAGCTAAAAAGGAAAAAATGAAGGACATTCAGCAGTTTTGTGTTGGCAATAATACTATGGTTCAAGCATGATAAAGTTTCTTGAACTGGCAGTGAGTGGTGAAGTTCCCTCATGAGACTCCGTCTTCCACTTACCTCTATAGTCCAGTTTCTGACTTCAGTAGGATAGGGGTGTTTGTGCATTAACTTCCATGGCTGCATCTGAAGTGAGCATTAGGAAATATACCCTCTTGTAGGTGGTACAGATTTTGGAACATGCTCCCACTTGTGGGAGGGTGGGAACGTAAGTTTATTTCAACTTTGAACCAAGAAATTTTTATTCTCAGCTTTTATGTTTTAGGCAATGCATTTCTTGTGAAAGCTTAACTATGCTCTTTTCTTCTAACTAGTTTCATGTACCAATATTCACACAGAGTTTTTCCTAGATGTGATTCACAAATATGCTCTATTCTATTATATCTTTCAACCCCACCACACCTCTCTCTCTACTTAGTAGCAACCACTTTGAAACTGCACATTTGTAAGACCACGACCTCAACCTGACATTGGCCACAAGATGGATTCAGGAACTCTTGTCTCTTATTTCCTGTATTTGGGAGCAGTAAGATTTTCTAATTCTTTAGTGTTTCAAAACTCTAGGTTTTCTCTATTCTCTTTCATTTGTGCTTATAAAATGCCACTTTTTCTTATGATCTTTTCTTTTTCTTGTAATATCTTGCCAAATATATTTAATAGTAGCCAATAATCACTAAGAGTTTTTCAACCACTTCTAGATGCCTATAAGGAGTAGAGTGCCTGGCTTCAATGAGTTTATAACTAGAGACACAGGATATACATAAAATTAATTATAATTAAAATAATAATTTCAATATGTGCTAAGTTTTGTTTCAGTCCAAAAAAGTTATGATCACCATCTCAATTCACACAATGAGTACCATTGCAGACTTCGGGAAAAGGAGCAACATAATCATAAAAGAGAAAACTCCTGTGTGACTAGACCTATGTATGTAAGATTAAAAATATAACATAGACAGTTTCTCAATTTATGCTGTGCCCCTCCTGGGGCTTTAGTGTTGTTTTGAAACGATGTTGGAACTGAGACTATCAACAACACTTTACAGAGATGATCCATGCAATGATCAGATTTCTCATTTAATCTCTCATTAGCTAAGAAATGTCAGATAGACTACAGAGGAGAAAAAATATGGTATTCCTACTCCCTGCATGTGTTTATAAATATCTCCTGATACTTTAAGTTGAGCATTGAAAATAATTCACTAAATGATAGCTGTAATGAAGTGTGAAATAACTTATTGTCTTTGTTATTGATAAAGATTATTGTGCTGGGCAAAAGACATATTTATCATGTAGCCTTTACAGTACAGATCAGCTACAACAAGGGAACTAAAAACAAACAAGAAGCCAAACATGGGAGATTAATTTGCTATTTAAAGCGATAGAGTGGTTCTGACTCAGACACCAGATGTCGGGGCCAGAGGGTACCTTTGAGGTCATTTGATTTCCTAGACAGTAGCTAAGGGATTCAGACCAGCAATGCTGACTTTCAGCTGCTCCCTAGAATCTAGGAAAGAAACTTCAAGTGCAAAGCTTTTCTTAGGATATGTGTCCCACATGTGACCCCAAGAGGATTTATTTGGCCAGACTCATATCCAGCTCATCAACAGTGTTGCAGTGTTTAAGGTCATGATCAAAACTCAATTATTTTGAGGTAAAAAATTATCATGTCATCTTTAGAAAATTTGTTGTAGCTATTTCAAATGACATCAATACATCCCCTATCAATACTCCCTCTTACCACTAACTCATTATTACTCCAAAGCATAGAGATTTTGCCACACAAAAGTAATATCCTGACATTTTGCAAAAGGAAAAGAGGATTATCAGAATCAATATCACTTTGAAATTGTTTATTATTTTTGAGCATTTCTCTTCCCAGAAACTTTAGTATGTGCTAAATACTAATATTTTTATAATTGTGAAGAGAGTACAGCTTTTAAAACAACTACCGTAGGTATGTTATCTGTATTTATTGTAGCTGAAATTGATTTAGAACTGTGTTCCATAATGAATTTTGGATCACTTAGTACATGCTGAGTCTTTAGTTAAAATTAAATTATCACTATGAATTTCAGGTCAGTTGCACATTTTTTTATATTAATAACAATGACATAGGAATATGTATGTGCATTGCAATTCCTCTTAGGGAGAACACTGCCTTTGAGAAAAATGCTTTAATATTTTAAATTTAATTTAATATTTAATTAAAATATTTAATTTAATGTAATACTAAATTTTTAAGTAAATATTTTAATATTGAAAACACCTGGTGTGACATGGGAGTATCTCCCTTCTCCTTCACTAGGGCCTACGAGTGGTCTCACACTGAGATGCCAGAACATGGGCTGAACAGTTGTGTATAATCGAAGGGGGATAATGGGTAGTCCCGTGGGAAATCCAGAATAGAAAAGAAACCAGGAAGCTGGGTATGACATGAAAAGGAGAGACAAGAGCAGACTTTCTCAAACTCAGAACTATTGACATTTTGAGGTGGTTAATTTTTTTAAATTTCTGTTTTGACATTTAAGAGTGCCTAAAAAAATAGTTTTCTTTCTGAAATCTGAATTGAAAGCAATTAAGAGATAAGCTTAGGAATCTGGCAAATGGATCTCAAAATATTAGCTGATTATTGATAAAAGCCAGATTCAATTACACATACTAAGTGTGAAATTACTGAATCATAGGAGGCACATATTCAGACTGGTAGAATTTATCAAAAAGTTTTCCAAAGTGGTTTTATAATTTTACATTCACATCAGTAATGAATTTAGGTTACAGTTGTTCTATGCCCTCACTAGGTTGCCATTTGTTTTGTTCTCTTAAAATTTAGCTATTGTGATGGTGAGGTGGTATCTCATTATGTTCGAGTGCTTCCCTGCTTACTGATGATGTTGAGAACCTGTTTGCACACTCACTGGCCATTTGGATACTCCCTTTACAAAGAGCCTGTTCAAGACTTTTGCCCATTTATTAAAATATCGGTGTCTCTTTTTCTTTTTAATTGATTTGATGGCATACTTTATGCATTCTGTATATGAGTCCTTTCTCAGTATAGGTGCTACAATATATTCTTTCAATTCTTATTTGCTTATACATGTTAATATTTTAAATTTACATATTCAAAATTTTAAATTTTGTTGAAATACAATTTATAGAATTTTTCTTATTTGGTTAGTAATGTAGAAATATTTAAGAAGACTTTGCTACTCCAAAATCATTAATAAATTCTATGATGCATTCTTCTAGAACAGAGCACAGCCAACTATAGCCCAGATTCTACCCATCACCTGTTTTTCTATGAACCGTTAACTACCAATGTTTTTTTTATTTTTAACAGTTAAAAAAATCAAAAGAAAAATATTTTAATGACACAGAGGTTATGTTAAATTTAAATTTTAGCATTCATAAATAAAGTTTTATTGAAACATAGCCAGGCTTATCTGTTTACATATTGCCTCTAGCTATTTCAATGCTACAAGATCAGAATTAAGTGATTTCAACAAATATTATATGGCCCCAAAAGCTTTAGATATCTGGGTCTTTATTTTAAAAGTTTGCCCACTCCTGTTCTAGAAAGTTGACTTATTTAGTGTTCACATTTTGGTATAAGAACCTTCTTGAATAGATTTTGTGAGGTAGAAGCCATGGCTTATTTTTTTTTAAATTATTCTTTTTTTTTAAACTTTGTTTATTTACTTTTAGAGAGAGGGTAAGGGAGAGAAACATCGACATGTGGTTGCCTTTTGCATGCCCCCAACTGGAGACCAGGCCAGCAACCCAGGCATGTGCCCTGACTGGGAATTAAACCGGCGACCCTTTGCTTTGCAGGCTCGTGCTCAATCCACTGAGCTATACCAGCCAGGGCGTGGCTTATTTTTTTTATCCATGTGGATACCTCGCTCTATTGTCATTTATTGAAACACCTGTTTTCCCTCATTGAATTTTATTAGCACCTCCATCATAAATCACGTGACACACATGTATTCTATATAGAATATAACATATATACATATATATGCATTTGTACATAACTGCTAATAATACAACATAATACATGTTGACAATATATGTATTATGTATTGTAAAATATATTATCTATGCATATATGTGATATTACATAACTTTGGACTGTATTCTGTTGCATTGATTTATTAAACTATTATTATGTGAATATTGTACTACCTTAATTAGTAGCTCTATAGGAAGACTTAAATCTGGTAATGTAAATCCTCCACTTGTTCAAAACTGTACTGACTATTTTAGGTCCTATGCATTTCCATGTAAACTTTAGAATCAGCTTGTCAATTTCTAAAAAAATGTTCTGATTGTAATAGTTTTAAAACTATAAATCAATTTGGGGAAAACTAGTTCTCAAAATTATTGAATCATACAATTTATGTATATGGTAAATATCTCGGTTTGTTTAAGTCTTGTATAATTTCTCTCTGCAATGTTTAATAGTTTTAAGGATAGAATTTTTGAATTTTTTTGATATATGTATCTCTAGGTATTAGATGATTTCATGCTATTGCAAATAGTACTATTTTTAAATTTTATTTCCCGATGACTTGTTGCCAGTATATAGATATAATTGATTTCTGCATATTGACTCTGTATATTGACATTGCAAAATTCACTTACTAGTTATAATGATTTGTTTGTATATGAATTTTTCTTATTATACTGCCTAGGAACATAATATTTTAAAAATTGGTGATAACTGTCTCATCTTTGAAAAATCTTCAATATTCACCATTAAATATGAATTAGCTGAAAATGTTATATAAATCCTTTATCAGATTGATAACCTTCCCTTCCTAGCTTGCACAGGCTTTTGGCTATGAATGAGTGTTGAATTTTATCAAATGCTCATTCCAAATTTATTGAGGTGATGATATTTTTCCGCTTTACTCTGTCAATATTATCAAATACATTGATTAATTTTTTTCATTTTAATTTGCCCCATATGACTACAATAAACTCTTCTAGGTTATGATGCATTAGATTTTTTATATATCTCTGAATTTGATTTGATAATGTTTTGTTTAGGATTTTTGTATCCATATTAATGAGGGATAGATTTAATCCAACTTATATTAGTAAATTTCATTCAATAAAAGACAGTGTACTCAAAATGTATATAATCATATTAAAACAATGTCACCCCAATAAATTTAATTTAGAAAAACAAATAAATAAATAATAGAAAATAAAAAAAGGACAGGGATTAGCTAATTGGCGAAAACTACAAGTTTCTATTTTCAAGAGACAAACATTCTTGGATATACTCATAACAGTATAACAGTATGTTCCTCCCATTTCAAGAAAAGCATGTATAAAGGACATGTGGACAAAACCAATGGGAGGTGGGATCAAGGGTGGGAGGTGGAGATGGCCGGGGCAGGGGGGTTGTGGGAGGAGAAGGGAGACAACTGTACTTGAACAACAATTTAAAAAATTAAAAGAAAAAAACAAACCATCAAGACAAAGAAAAAAAGAAACAAATAATTTATGGTAAGATCTCTTATCACCTAAGCAAATATAAATTAATTTAATTTATCTCTAAAACTACCAAATCCTTTATTTGAACAATTCACATTATTCAACTATGTTTCTGTTCTATAGATAGAAGCAAGTCATTGGATTTCAAGTTTTTTTTTATATCTGCCCCTATTCTATTCCAATTTATGTTCTGCTTCCTTCCTGTAAGAACCTCTAAGTTTATTCTCCATGAGGACTGAGTAGTTTATCTATGGACTATATGGCTCCTACACGCAAAATACTTTACTTTGACCTCAGGGCATTTGCCTACGCCAGTCTACATATGTGATCATCATTAAACCATGTTCCTCCTGAAGTAGAAGGCTAGCGAGTTCCAATTCCTTTTTCCTTATGAAAACATCCCTGTTAAAGTCAGCCATTACTGAGTTTCATAAATGCTCTTTTAATTGATTATTTGAAATAGCAAATAGTTTGCATGATTTCTTATTTTATACTGTATTAGCACTGTTTTATGTTCACTTGAACTGTTTTTGCTCAGCAAAATTATCAGGAGATTAGGAAAAGTCATGGTACCATGGCTTCCATGTTATGAAATAATGCATTAGCTTTAAGACTGAGTAAAAAAATGGAGCATATAAAGCTATATATAGCATTATTTAAAAATTTTAAAACATAGAACAAGTTGAGTAGAAGGAACTAGTTTACATGTTAACAGTTGTTACTTTAAATGGTGGGACTAGATTATTGGACTTTTCTCTTTGTGACTTTCCCTGGTTTCCGTAATAGGCTTTTATTATTTTAAAATCTTTCACCATGAAACGTTAACTACTAACAAACTGAATAAAGTATCAGTATACATGTGTATTGGGCCTGGGTAAGGTGTAGGTGTGTAAACGTTGGGTGTGTGGGTTTCTCTGTGTGTGTGCATTTCCTAAATGTGTAACATGCTAGTTATGTGACCTTGAAAAAAATTTATTTAACTTCTCTGTGCCTCAGTTTTCTCATCTGTAAAAATGAGAATGACAATGCCATAGACATAAAAATATTCAATAAATGTTAGCTTTCATTATTACTAATATTATTGTTATTATCATATACTATGGGCATTTATAGAGGTATGTGTGTTGACAAAGATAAATAGACTCAAAGTAAATTGAATAAAACATTAAGAGTTATTAACATTCAGGGATGGAATTATAGGAAATTATTTTCATTTCTTATATAACTCTATTATTTCCATAATAAAATCTATTATTTTCACAATTAGAAAAAAATAGTTTAAAAATGTGAGAAGTATTTTCCGTGAGAAGTTCAGTTATCCTTTCATTTCTTTTAAGTGAATGTAGCATTTTGCTTCCCTGACATGGTATGATATATCTAAGACACAGTTTAAGAGCTAGATTCTAAAGCACAGGGGAAATACCATATATGGAGATTTTTCTTTGCTTTCTACTGCTGCATTCTTAGGTGATAGATTTACCTTCTGGACAAACTATTTTAAATGCTTGATTTATTAGGTCTGTAGGAACAACACACTCTTCTTGTGATACTTTCTAAAGCAAAAAGAAGCATGTCTTCAATAGAACACACATTAAATTGACCATGCTCACTTTTGTGTCTGAATTGCAGGTATATTTTAAGTAATCACAGAACATGGAGACTCAGCGACTCAGACTGCTGGTCTTGTTTGAGCCTGAAAGAACTGCTGCCTGTAAGGTCCTATCAGTCGGAGAAGCCAGGTGCATGCTGGGTCCATTCAAGAAAGAAGACCGGATCAGAAGGAGCTCCTCATCGGACAGGAATCTGTGATCATGAAGCTGCTGCTGGCGCACACTGGGGCCTGATGGGAGATCTCAACTGCAAGGTAACCCCATTTGCTTCTCTGTCAGAACCAAAGAGGCTATGGAGTATTTAAAAACTCATGAGATCTTGGGAACAGTTCTACATACTCCAGATGGACTTGATAAGATTCAGAGGTAATTCTAGCCATGGAATACTGAGAAAAGTATGTCGACATGGCATTTCCCTAGTTCAGAGAAAAACTCCACGTACCTTAAAATACACATGTATTTTTGTTACTGAACAAAAGTGGGGTTCGGCTGCCTACCACCCCAGGGATATCCTGAAGACAAAGGTTGGTGAGGAAGGAGAGATCTTTATTAAAATTTTGCACAATTTGGGAGAGTAGGGAACTCCCCTACCCCAGGCCAATCTCTTCTGCAAAACACAAAGTCCATCTGTTCCCCCAAAAGACTGAAAACCCAAAACCATGCCCAGAAAACCCACTCCCTCCTTATCAGTCCTTTGAGGTCCCAAACTGCTAAGCTGACGCCTCTACAGCTGCAGGCCCCCTACAGTCTGTATATGTGTCCAGTGCTGTTATCGCCACGCTGCAGCTGCTTCCCATGCCCCGGCCTGGGGGCCACTGACAACTGCGGCTCACGGTGCGGGACTCCATTCTGCTGGCAAGAGGCAGTGCTGTCCGCCCAGCCACGCAGCTTCCAGAGCCTGCTGGGTTCCACCAGCTCTCTCCAGCCTGCTGTCTGTATGTATGGTGGATCTCAGAGGAAGAGTGCGGCTTCCTCCCTTTTATCCATTTAAATCTCCTGCCCCAAATTTCTTTGTGCTCAGGGAGGGTCCAGCCTCCCTAGCCAGACCTCTTCTTTTTCCAGACTAGACTGGCAGGTCTTACTCCAGCACAACACCTCCCCTTTCTGCCATGTCCCCCTCCAGCACAGAGCCTTCCCCCTCCTACCAGAATGGAGTAGGAAGCCTTTTCCCTTATACAAACATTTCACTAGCCTTGGGCATGCTCATGCAGGGTCCCCTCCAGCCACACCTCCACATGGGAGTAGGGAAATCTGTCATCTGGTTCCGCGCCAGGATCGGGGCTTCCCCCCTGCTGCCTCGGGTGTTTCCTGCGACCCTTCCCTCACTCCATGACCTGGACAGGCTGGCTGGCCAGGTCTACCTGTATCATTTTGTCATGCAGCTACTCATTTGAGGTTACTGTGTTTCATGAGTAGATTTCCAAAGAATGACTGCCTCAAGAGAGTCATTAACAATAATAACAGTAACAACAATATTAATAATGCCTGTGTTCACTTATTGGGAAACCTGCAATGCATCCATCTCGAGCTTCCTCCAGAATCTAATTCCACCCTCAGCAGTTATAGGGCCCCAAAAGATAACCTGGTAAGTTTAGCAATAATTTGTATAAAAATAGTTTTTCTCTTCCCCCAAAGGATGTTTATCTGTAAATGTAATGAAGATGATAGACAAGTGGCTAAGTCTTAACATTGTCCACTGCTTTGAAACAGATGCATTCAGGCACATTAATGGGGAAGTCCAATGTAAAGCTGCCAGTAAAAGAGACTGAAGAGTGGCCTAGAAGCTAACTCCATGGGAACGAAAAATTCAATAGACAAGTACGGTGCAGTAAGATAGCCTCATGAGCAGTGGGAGAGCTATTTCTGTGGGACGTTGTTGTCCCAGCCCAGGTTCTACTTCATGGAGTAGTCTGAGCCTCAAAAAAAAAAAAAAAAAAAAAAAAAAAAAAAAAAAAAAAAAAAAAAAAAAAAAGTTTGAAAAGAAAGGGTTGGCTAGGATTTTTGTTAAAGAGGTATTTATAAAATTACCATTATGGAAATGTGTAACAGTATGCTTTCTAAAAGGAGTCACTCAACCACTGTTTAGAATATCCCTGAATTTACACTTTAACAACTCCAAAGAACTCGGCAGTTCTTTCCAACAAACAGCACAGGTGGCTCGCAGAAGAGAGGCTGCTAACAGACCAGGAGAGACACTGGGCAGAAGAGGGAGTGGAGGGAGGGAAATATTGTATGGGAGCTGCTTGTACCTGTTTCACTGTAGATCTAAAATATATCTGGGTCATGTTGTAGAATACTGTAGTTCCTGAAATTGGGGGGGGGGTGTATGGAAAGTGGGGTAGAGCAAAAAATTTGCCACCTATATGATGAACAAATTAGAGTTCTACTAGGTGCCACAAAACTTAGCTAGTCACCAGAGTTTTCAGAGACTGACACCTTCATTTTCTATATATTGCAGAAAATTCCTTTTTAAATTTTAATTTTATTTATTTGATGTAAAAATGATGCCCTGACTGGGCATCATTGGATTGAACAGTGTAGCTCAGTGGATTGAACACCAGCCTATGAAACAAAGGGTTGCCAGTTCGATTCCCAGTCAGGGCACATGCCTGGGTTGTGGGCCAGGTCCCCAGTAGGGGGGTGCTCAAGAGGCAACCACACAATTGATGCTTCTGTCTTTCTTTCTCCCTCCCTTACCCCTGCCTAAAAGCAAATAAATAAAATCTTTAAAAAATAAAATAAAATAATTTAAAAAATAAAAATGAGAGGCCATTCCACCATTATCATTTACACTGACGATTATAACGAAGTCTTCATGATCTGAAACAAGTTGCCTCCATTCAACTGTCTCCATAAGAATGTCCAAATCTGCAGAGAAGTTTTATAAAAATTTGTTTGAGCCAAAGAGAAGGTATACCTGGAAGATCTAAGCAGATTGAGATAAATCCTTCTGAGAATAGCAGTTTAGAGTTTATTTTATGCATTTGAGATTCAGGAGGGAATATGAGGAAGATTGCATGAAGGTGAGAGGAAGAAAGGCAGGCCAGGAATTGCAGGATAATTAAGATTATGCATTCTCGGAGGTGGTCAGGTAGAGCTCAGTTTACAGGTAAATGAAGATTACCTGCTCTCTTGAAGGTGGTTATGGTTTATTTCAAAGATGTGTTAACCTACAAGCACAGAAACTCGGACAGGGCTTGCTTAAGGCAAAGAAAACCTTTTACTACAGATATAATATGCCTGGAGCATGACTACCCACATGACCTGCCCAGTTAGAATTTATTATCCAATCACCCTGTGCGGTTACTTTTCATACAACTTCTTTTTTGTCCACAGAATTTAAACCAAGAATTACAATAAGTCAACATTTACATCAAGGAAAGCAATATTAAAGGGCCTAGCTATTTTCTTTGATACAACAGATAAGGCAAATAATATTTAAAACAGGCCCAAAGTATCCAAAATTTTATTAAATAAAGATGGAAAACTGACCCATTAATTGAAATTAAGATACCTCTTGAATTTTCTACTAAATTTGGTTAAAGTCATCCAGCTTCCTCAGAAGTTATCATGAGCAGACAGAGATCAAAGCAAAAACCATGAGTTCAAACAGAGACTTGATGCCTATCTGTCAAAGTCTTCCTGCCTAATTCTCCGCAGCTGTTGGCCTCAAGGAGATTATTTTTTCCAATAGTTAGATTGCCAGACACATTAACTTGCCCCCATCTTGTGATCTTTTAAGTGCAATTCTACTCACCTATAATAGTTCTCTAAAAGCTACTCATTTTTAAACTGTTCAATCATTTACACTTAAAATTGATTCAAACTGACAGAGGTCCAGCGCAATGCCCTGGGCCATGGTGTCTGTAGCTACAGTGCTTCACGTGAGTGGCTTGTTGGTAGTGCATCGGTCTAGAGATAGAAAAGTGAGATCAGAACAGACAGTTTATTACTCACAACAAGGCAGGGGCAATAACAATACCTTTGCATGGATTCCTTAATTCTTCTATTCCCACAGGGGCATTAACGAATGCTGTACGTTACTTGTGCATTAAAGGAAATGAACTTCAAAATTAGAAAACTTTGAAAGCACACAGAGCTGCTGTTGGTATGCCCATTCTCTCCTCCAGAAAAAGAGAGAGAACTTATCATTGCACTGAAATGTCCCCAGGGGTAGGAAGTGAAGAGCTCTGTAAGATTATTTTTGGAATGTAAACAAATCTCCTCTAGGGAAAGGGAAGAGTAAGGAAGAAGGGATGCAGAGAAGAGGAAAGGGGAAGGAAGGCTTTACCTTTATGGCCAGGGGATGTCTCTGTATATCCAGCTTTAGTTTCCTGCAATGTCTCTTAATACAAACATTGGCTGTGAATGCCTTTTCTCAGAGGCATTGAAGCATGCAGAAGCATGAGATAATCATGGGCAATCGTCTTCCAACAACTATGGTGTATCAGGCACATTCCACACATTATCTCTAACCCTAACTGAAACTGGACAGTCAGTGTCCACACTGCCTGCCACTACTGGAAGCAGAGACAAGGATTGGGGCTCTATAGGTGCTTGATTCAGATGCAGTGATCTGAGAAGATGGGGGGTTATATACCCTCAAAAACCATCTTTATATTTCATCTCAAGCTGACCCTTTTATAGGGAGAAAAAAGGGTAGGTAAGGGAATTTAAAAAAAAAAAGATTGATTGGATAAGAGTTGCAGTCCTCAGGTGGTAATATCCTAGTACTTCTTTATCTGTTGACCAACAATTTTTTGAGAAGTTTTTTGACCTTTTTTTATTCCTGTTCAGTTATAGTTATCCCAGTTTCCCTCCATTTCTCTCCTCTGCCCAGCCCAACTCCCACTCCCACAGTCAATCCCCACCCTGTTGTCCATGTCCGTGGGTTATTTATGCTTGTTCTTTAACTAGGCTCTTCCCTTTCTTTCTTTCCTTATCCTCCTCTCTCCTCCTCTCTGGTCCCTGTCAGTCTGTTCCTTGTTTCCATGCCTCTGGTTTTTTTTGCTCATTTTTTGTTCTGTTCATTATGTTCCACTTATAGGTAAAATCGTGTGGTGTTTGTCTTTTGCCACCTGGCTTGTTTCACTTAACATCATACTCTCCAGTTCCATCCATGCTGATGCAAAGGGTAGTTCCTTCTTTCTTCCTGCTGTGTATGGGAGACCGTTCTGCATGGCGTGGGCCCAGCTCCCACTCAGAGGGGCCAGTGGAGAGTGACACGGGGCCCACACCCACGGATTGGTTCTCCTGTGGGGAATCAGGCCTGCATTGATCTAGGCTTCTATAAGACTTGCTTTTGCTAAAACTCCCTCACCCTGGATTGAAGCAACAAACGTTTACTGCATATCTCTAAAGCAACTTCCTAAAGTCTGTGCTAAACCTCCCAAGTATGGAATGTCAACCACTTTTCCCCTGGATCTGTAACATCCTTTTCTTTGAAGTAATTAGCAACATTCTTTCCTTTGTTATCTGTAAAAGGTAATCATCTACAGGATAATAAATGTGAACCATCCTCCATGTAATGTACCCAGAAAAGCAATAAAATCCTGTCAAGGCAAGGGTCAGGGCCCTCTCCTCTTGACAGAGTGGAAGTGCCGTCCCTTTTCCTCCACAGGATTCGGTAGTCCGTGTGAATTTGTCTTGTGTCTCAGCCACACCACTGGACTGCACGAGCTGGGGTCCGCATCAGCTGTGTAGTATTCCATTGTGTAAATGTACCACAGGTTTTTGATCTGCATTCCCTCCCTAGAATACAATGGCTCAGATACCATCTCTATCCTTGCCAACCCCCTGGGGCACAAAGGTTGAATTGCTTGTTGACCTCCTGGAGTCACACAGGCCATGCATTCCCGTTCCCGGAATAACAGCTTTCCACATGCAATGATCACTTAAGCCTATCAGTTATAGCTAAGGCCAATATCTTAACTCCTGAGTTCCCATATCATAACTATAGCTCTGTGATTTAAATATTAGTATTTCAGTTTTGCAGATAAGGAGACTAGAGTTCTGGAAAAATCAAATATTATGCCCAAAGCTTAGTAACAGTGTTACTAAGTATTAGAGCCAGGATTCGACTGTGGTCATTGAGCCTTAAAGCCAATACAATTCCCATCACAAAACCAATCCAGTACATCTTCCACTGAGAACAGCCTCGTGATGCTTAATGTGAAATTACTTTATGGCATTGTTGGTGTAAAAACATCCAAACCTGTAGAGAATTTTTATAAAATTGTATTTGAGCCCAGAAGAAGTTATACCTGCAAATAAGATCTCAACAGACTGAGATAAATGTTTTTGAGAATAATTATTTTGCAGTTTATTTCATGCATTTGAAATTAAGGAGGAAATAAGGAAAAGTACATGACGGTGGGAGAAGCAAGGCAAGAATGTGATTAAAGAATAGTTCAGGTTATGTACTCTGTTTGGGGGGTGGTTATGGTTTATTGCAAAGGTGCGTTAACCTAGATGCACAGAAACAATGGACAGGTCTTACTTAAGGCAAATATAAACCTTTTACTAAAGAAGTTATATGCCTGGGGCATAACTACCCATGTGGTCTGCCTAGAATAGGAATTTATGATCAGATCACCTTGTGGGGTTACTTTCCATAGAACTCCTTTTCTGTTGTCCACAGTGTATATTTTCCTTTTTTTTTTTCCATTTTCATGTAAGCTTCTTGAGGACAGAGTCATGTCTTATATTCTCTATGGTGCCCAATGAAGGGAATAGCAGTGATTATCAGATGTCATATTAAGATTGCCTGAATGAAGAAAATCTGTCAAAATACATACTATGAAAATTTGACATTATGCCACCTAAATAATACATGATTGTGGAAAAGAGGTCATATCATAAAATTCAAATATAGCAACCTCTTACTTGAAATATTAATAATGATCTCTATTATTTTTTTACTCAGCTGACAATTTAGCCTGAATGTTTATGAAAATTTGATGTCTAAAGTTTAGAGAAAGTAACTTAGAATTTATAATAATCAATGAGGAAGAATATATCGAAAAAGTTGTATGAGTCAACTCACATGAGAACAAATGTTTTAATATAGGGTATCTTGAAAAATGAAAAATTTATTTCACTTTAAAATCAAACTTCTTCCATACTAACAAAAAATATGCTCTATGCTGAAGAGTCAAAATTAGTGGTTGAGTTACAGACTTTTCCCCTTCAATTTGGTTCAAGGACAAAAGTCTTTTTTCATAAAATTTATTCTAAAATAATCATTTTCTATTTACGTAATCCACCTTTTATTTTCACAATTCACATCACTGGAATATGTGTTCATGGTTCTCTCTTGACTGAAACCAGGCTGTTTCACTATTCAGAACTTAATGAGTTTCTTAAATAAAAACATTAGAGACTGCCGAACACCTGTTGCCAAACCCACTTCCAACTTTGTCATTTAATTACTTTGTTCAAGTTATTCAGTAGAATAAATATATTTAGTCATATTTTCCTCCTTTGGGCTAGTAGTCACTGCTTTCTTTTCCTCTTATGTTAAAATCATGAGTTTTTAAGGCTGTTCTTGCATCTCTAGTAAATACCTGCTTAGAACATCTTCCCCTTCTTGAGATAAGAAACTTCTATTCCTTACATATATTAAAAGAGCAAAATACATTTACGTAACATTTAAATAAATATTAAAAGTGATATTTTAAAATAAAAGGGATATTTGTACTTTTCTTCAAACAGACATAAGAAGAAAATGTGGGGGGGGAAGTTATGTTTCATTACACTTTAAGCCACTTTGGCAGGTGTTTTCCTTATATGTATGCAGGATATTAAAGTGTTAGCTCTGTGTGTGTGATTTATTGTGTAACTTCTTTACCCAAAAAAGCCCTGCTATTTTAGTAGAGTTCAATATATTTCCTTTGGGGAAGATTAAATAAAATATGTTAACTCAGTTAAATTTGGAGTTTGATGACAAATGACTAAATGTGTTCAAATTAGGCAGGCACAGGAAATTTGTCCAGCAAAGGACTAAACTGGGAAATAATGTTTGAATATACACTGGCAAAATTTTGCAGTTTGTTGCTTTAGAGTACAATATTACAATATGCCATTAATTTTAAGTAGTAAATTAAACACATAGAAATAAAATTCCTATATTCTGGCTCACAACTCAGCTATACAGCTAGCTATACACTAAAATTCAAATATACATATAAAAATAAAATGGAATATTTTGGTGTATGACATTTTGAAAAAAGAAAAATTCACTTAACTCCAAACTGCAGGTCAAATTACACTCAGGGACTACTCAATTATTATCTTATGATAATGGAAATAAATAATGCCAGAGATAGAGAATATGTCTTTGCTGTGGCTTTTAAAATCAATTATTTTTTATAAGGAATAATTATAAAGACTAGATTAGGAATTAACTTGGGTTCAGTCAAGTTGAGGCCAGTTGACTTTGGTAAGCAAAACTAGGAAAATATTTACTGAGGCATATTTTCAAGTGTTTTGCTCAAGATCAAAAACAGAGTTGATGACAGATGATTGAATATCCCAACTATACCTGTTTCTGAAAGTAGAGGTTTGGTTCTAAAATACCCAGAGAACTCCTTCATCCTCGAACAGACACTGGGTACCACTGCTATGTCTGTTCACAGAAGAACCATTTCTTCTGGACAGCAATCCATGCTTCCAGCCCCTTGTTTTTATTAAAGCGATAATCAAACTTAATGAGAATAAAAACCTGGTAATAGTAAATTAATGCAATAAAATGTTTTATCTCTTAATTACTGTTACATCTCTTACTGCTTTCCCAAGGTCTTAATGCTCAATAAATTACCACCTAACATAACCAATTACGTATCTTTTTTTTCTATAATACCCTAAATGAATCTTTGGTATAGTGTTTTCTGTTGAAGATAAATCAGAAGAAGAGGTATTCATATCAACTTCTTATATCTAAAAGAAACATACCCCAGCATGTAGAACTCAGGTCATTAAGGATGGATAGAGTTTCTTACAATTAGAATTTAATTCCAAATAAAAAACCAAAAGGATTTAAAAGTTGATGTTTTCAATGGTGTTGAGTTAGCATCGTTCGTAGATGAAGTGTGCATCACTTTGAAGGAATAATCTATTTTTTTGAAAACATACTACAAAAAATGTAAAATGAACCATACATATGAGACATTGCATGAACTAAGACAGGAGCTGAAAAATATGAGAAAAATAAAAAGGTAAGATTTTGTAGCACAAAGAGAATTAGAGTCTGGAGAAAAATCTCTCACCAGAGAAAAACAGTATCTGTTTTATACAACTAGTTTCAAGAGTGCAATGCAAAATGGGATATATAATAGCTGTTTAGTTTGAAAGATTTCCTAGGCATTTCAGAATGTTGACTCTGACCCAGGTAGGTAGATAGATAGATAGATAGACAGATAGACAGATAGATAGAGATAGATAAACAGAGAGGTGAAAATATTAGCTTGCAAGTACTATAAAAGTTTAGACCATTTGTAGTTTTGACTTAACAATAGTTACTCAAAACTTGGTCATTATTTTGATTAGCATAGTAGTAGTTTAAGAGGCATCATGAGTATCAAAGAAAGTGTCAAAGATGAGGTAGTATTTGAATTGAATCTTTATGGATGGGTAGAATGAAATCATTTACAGATGGTGTAAAACACTATTTCAAATATCAGAAGCAATATGGACAAGACTATGTGCAGGAGGTAAACCATTGCTGGGCTCATATTAGAAATAGCAAATTATTAATGCTGATAAAGCTCAGGTTGCATAGGGAAGAGTAGACAGAAATGGAACTAGAGGCCCTGGCTGGTGTAGCTCAGTGGATTGAGCGCGGGCTGGGAACCAGGCTGTCCTGGTTCGATTCCCAGTCAGGGCACATGCCTAGGTTGCAGGCCAGGTCCCCAGTGGGGGCCATGTGAGAAGCAACCATACATTGCTGTTTCTCTCCCTCTCTGTCTCCCTCCCTTACCGACTCTCTAAAATAAATAAAATCTTAAAAAAAAAAAAAAAAGAAATGGAACTAGAGAATGAGCTTGAGTTGAGAGCATGCACTGACTTTTCAGGTAAGTAGCTTGAAAAACAGCAGAGAACAATGGAAATAAAATTATATTTTAGCAAACAACAACAGATTCAAAGTTATATTTTGAAAAGATAACCCTGTTAGTGGTATGTATTAGGAAGAACTGAACAAGAAAAGACTGGAAGAGAGGGTTCTCAAATAAGAAATAAGGTGGCCTAAAACCAGACATGGCTTTGGAAACAAGACAGGGAGAGGCCAGAGTAAAGAAAGGCCTGGGGTCTTGGTCTGAGGTCAGTTCAGTACCTTTCTGGTCTTGGTTTCAAAGAGTCTGATCTTTTCATGATCTTTCAGAAAGGACACAGTACTCTCAGGGACTTTGTTACATGTCATTTCCTTATGGTTTCAGAATGAACTAAGGTCACAACCCAGGTTCGCAGAGGTGAGCCAAACTTTACAGAAAATATCAGTTAGAAATGAGTTCAGCTGCATGTGACCAAAATTCTAATGTAACAATTTACTTAAACCTCTTCTGTTTCCCACAGTCTCTACAGTATGGTCCTCTCCTAATGGTCCCAGATGACTGGTTGAAGTCCAGCCTTGACGTTCTTTTCTAAACACCAAGATAGAAGAAGGGCTGGAAGAGGCACACTTTTAGGATAGTTAATGAAGGAAATTAACATCTGCTGAAGTACATCTGCTGAACAAAACACTGCCACAGGCCTCCACAGAATCCCAAGGGAGGAATGGACATGTAATATTTTACCTGGCAACAATGTACACAGATAAAACTTGGTTCTGTCACTAAATGCAAGGGAAAGATGGACACCTGATAGGCTACTATACAAAGCGGCATATGGAACTATACCTAGTTTTCATGAGGTACTTCCGATTAAGCTTCAGGATTTACCCGAATAAAGCATGGACCTGCTCAGACTGGATTCCCATAATATGATTCAGAATTCACAGGCATTGATTGGTCTTGCCTAGAGAAATCTAAACCACCATTTCAGCAAATGGAGTACTTCACAACCAAATACAAGAAAACGAGAAAGCCTCCAGGTTGTGTCTATCTTCATTTAATAATTTAACAGTTTGTTTTTCAGAACCTACTCTGGAAATGAGACACCCACAAGATAAGATAGAAGGTGATGAATGTCTTATAGTTATCAAAGATATTCTAAAGATATTAATAATTAAAAAGGACCAGGGGATGAGGACGGTTAATAGAAATGTGTGAAAGTTGAGTTGGGCCCTGAAGAATGGCAGAATTTAGAATATGGAGAGATGGGGGTGGGGCGAGAGGGAGAATATTTAAGGCAAGGGCAGGATAGTAATAAGTAACTTCTGAAGCATGTGAAATATGAAAGGAAATGAGAAAGGCAGGTTAATGGGTGCAAGAGTGAGATCACAGAAGGCTTTTAAGTCTGAACTCAAGTCTCTAATTTATTCTAAGCACAAGATTATCATTTCCTGTCTAAGGTACTTCATTGCTCTGTTCAGAGGCAATGTGGAGCTACCATGTAGGTGCAGACACACAAGAAGGAGAAACAAGGGAAAGTTAGGTACTGAGATGATAGAACAATATTGCAATGGAATGTTCTGCTGACATCCAGCCTCAAGACCGTTCTCAGGGCAGGAGAAGGTGTGCACATCACCTCCCCGGAGCAGGCTGACCTTTCTGTAGTACAGAACCTCAGGCAGAGGAAGCACAGGCTGCCCCAGGATTTTTTTCTCTCGGCCTCAAGCAGACTGTCTTTCCAGTTCCCAAACAATCAATTTCCCACAATTAACATGACTGAAAAAATTGAAGCTCAACAAGTGTTTTGGCTGTTAAGATAGCTCTATGGCCATGGACATTGTGAAACCCTCAATAAAATGTTTATTGGGCACATAATGAAATCTAATTATGTTTAAAGCAAAACATAACTGTGTACACAAGAGCACCATGAGCCCTTCATATAAATTCAGACCTTAGCCAAACTCTGAAAAATCTATTAACTGTTCTTTGGCAAGCCTAAAGTATGATTAAGGGGGCTATTTTCACATAAATAACTAAATACAGCTTTAAGCAGGTAAGAACAGAAGAAAAGCAGATGGAAATTGAGTCTACCTTGACATAAGATTGTATTTAAAAATTCACATAACCTGAACAGAATGCTGGAATATATTTTAATTCTAGATTAAGCCAAACCACATCATTGGAAAACTTGATGTTGAAGGTTTTATTTTATTTGCCTTTGCATTCCCAGGAATGAATATTACAGAGTCCACTGTGAAGAGAATTTAAAATCATGTATGTAGGTCATTTTCCTGTTCTACTTTTCTGTCCCTCCCACAGAATTGTTTGGTTCCAGCTAAACCTGGAGACACGAGTAAAATTGCCTCAGCTCTCATCCACTCCAGTTAATCTGATATCCAAAAGTCCTTAGAAAGCATAGAGCAGCTTCGTTCTCACACTAGGACTTCAACTTCTATCGGTGCTATCAATGAGCATTGGTACCTTCAGATTTCCTAGGATTATCTATCCCCACACTCAGTTTAGAAGCATCTGTTCAAGATGTCTCCTTTTTAAGGCTCCTACTCTAAGCCTGTATGTACAAAAGTAACAAGATGTTAGAAGCTTAGCAGGCTCCAGACTCTAAAGACCCGAATTATATTCAAACCTTGTTTCGTTACAACCAAACTTTCCAATTTCAGTTAGGCCTTCTCCAATTCAAGACCTGCCATTAGTTTTTAACTCCTCATTTCTGGTGCATCTTCTTATTCTTAGTGGTCCAATGACTTTGGCAGATTGAGATAACTCAGCAATCATGCCCCCTTACCAAGGATAACCACTGTGAATGACAGAAGAGTAGACTCTTGTTCTGTGCATGTTCACATATAAAAATATATGCAATATGTATAAATATATGCAAGTTGGAAGTACTATGAAATATAAATATATAAATGTATAAAATATGCACAAAATTTTTATATTTTTTCCTTTCTTCTTTTCTCCCTTCCTTCCTTCCTTCTTTCCCTCCTCCTTTCTGAACTTTAAAACCTTTCAACAACTCTTTCTTTATTCTCAATATTAATCATTTGTTATATATGATATAATTTTCTAAGCTGCACATCATCTTGAACTTTATCTGATTTAGCATTTCATTTTTTTAAAATATTTTTCTTTATAGCTTTGTATTTTGTAGCTTGATCAAGAATATACCCAAACCAAGATCAAGTTTATGAACATATTTCCCTACATTTTATTTTATAACTTTTATGCTTCTACATTTAGAATTTTATGAATATCAGTAGGATTTTAACATTTAAAAAATGGACAGTAAGTAACCACAATAAAATATTTCTGGTTTTTCTCATTTTAACATTCTAAATTAGAAAATTAAATAGCTTCTCCCCCTCTTAATACTAATCATATTTTTTACTATTCTTATGCCCAAAAGACAGAGTTGTAATGTTCATTCTTTAAAATATTTTGTTGTGCAGAACAAAGTCTCTCCTTACCTCCTACCCCTGCCATTGCCTTCGCCACTGTTCTTATTCAAAATTGCCTTGGGTGTTCTTACCCATTTTTCCCATCCTAATGAATATTTTATCAACTTATAAGGTCATGCAAATAAGTCTTTAACGATATTAGCTGGTACTGCTTGTATTAAAAGTTTAATTTGAGGGAGATTGGTCTAACGATCTACTACGTATAATCCAGTTTTCCTGGTAGACCTATAAACATTGTACCCCTAACCCCAATGCAGCAGCACGGCCTTTCAGCCATATGGGTTTGTGATGACATGTTATCAAAATTGCATAGAGCCCAAAATCTCTTATATTTTTATAGTCTTTTGTGGTTTTATTTTGCTATTTGATCAAAGTGCTTTCATCCTGACTAGGCAACAGGAAGCGTACATGATAATTCCATGCTACCAATGCTGAAATTGTTGTCAGCAACATTTTATAAAATTACTAGACACGAACCTAAGTTGTATGTTTTCTAGTCCCTTTCCCACTCCACAGACCTGTTACATCACCCTCTTAAAATGTCAGAATAATTCACTTTCTTTTTATTGAAAATAAGCTGGACCAATTATTGTTGAGAGATAATATGTACAATCCACAAAATTCTTCCTTTGAACTGAAAGGATTTTTAGAAGTTATTTAACAACACTTCTTTGATTTAAAATTGAAGAAATTGAGGCTAAGAAATGAAGTCTTTTTCAAGATTGTCTAACTAGTTGGTGGTCACATGACTTCTGTTTTTAAGCACATGTTCTGGCTTTGATTTATTAGCATCTCTCCCTGTTGAAAGCTACCACACTAAAACATAAATTAAAATAATTAAAATTAAATAATAAAATTAATTAAATCTTCTAATCTCCAGGTTTAGAAACTTTCAGAACCAGAGTAATAGCTTTTGTGAATCTCAAAGTACCAAATAATACTCCTCCTATACTAGCGCTCCCAAAGTTTGCATTATCCACTTGAGATCTTTCCAGATGTGCACGAACAACAGCACATCTTCCTCTCTCTTGTCACCAGGACTGCGAGTGTTCTGCTAGGTCAGCCTATAATCATCTTAAGTGGCTACTTAGTTCCATTGTGCTTAATTTTGTTTTGTTTTTTCTTTTATCCTCACCTTACGATTTTTTATTGCTTTTAGAGAGAGAGGAAGTACAGGTGGGGTGATGGTGAGAGAGAGAGATTAATATGATAGGGAATCATTGATTGGTTGCCTCTCATAGGCTCCCTGACCAGGGATCGAACCTGCAGCCTAGCTATGTGCCATAACCAAGAATCAAACCTGCAACAATTTGGTGAATGGGATGATCCTCCAACCAACTGAGTCACACTGGCCAGAGCCATTGTGCTTAATTTTGACTTGAAGACACAAATTATAGCATGTTTTCTACCTACTAATGATAAACAAATACTTAAAAACCAGATTTATTATTTTTATTCTTTGTGTTTGCTTTGGTCATAAAATATGGTTTCTGAGATGAGATGATTAACCACGGATTATGTCAGCTTTTTTTTTTTTTAGCTCTTCTTTAAATATTTCTGTGCAAGTGTTCATCTGTACACTGAAGAGGTGGTGCCTAACTAACTCATCATGCCATCTAAATATTTCTTACTTTCAAGCAGACTCATCGCTAAAAGGGTCCAATTTTGTCTAGTAACTATATCTCAAGTTACCTCATTTTTTAACTTTTTAAAATATTTTTGTGGACTCTGAAACTAAAAAAGTGTTGCAAAGTCTTTGAGGCTTTCATCTTGAACACAATTTTTTTAAATTTCTAATTGAAGTTGTTTTTACAAAACAAAATTAATGCCGTGCAACTGATTGACAGCTGTTCCAGTTACTATTGTATAGTGTTGCTATTCTTCAGTCTCGAAGATAGCATCACTGACTGTTAAGATATATTTACCAAAAGGTTTCAACATGGTGTCAATACTCAATTTTCAACAATCCAATAAGCTCTCCTGCCTAGTATCCCTGAGTCTTCCTCAATTTCTCAATTTTCTTTCATTCATACCCATTCAACAACCTCAATCATAGATGAATCTAACGGTTGAAAATGGCTAAAAATATCAGAAAATTTCCCATATTGATTTGTTGTAAATTCATGATTTTTAACCCAGGTTGGCCTTAGGTGTCGGACAATACTTCTGTGTTTCCATAGTCATCTCTCATACTCTTTTCTTCACTGTCGTAAACCTTTAACGTTCTCCTCAGACCTCCACCATTCCTGCCATCCCCTTCACTCAGTGGTCAGTCTCTTGCCAGTTTCTTACCTGGGAAAATCAAGTTATAACTCTTCCTGCTTGCCACCACTCATCCTTTATTCTTTGTCATATTTTACCGTGGGAGAAGACTTCCTGTCCTCATACAAGGCCAAATCCTTTTCTGTGTCCTGGGTCCAATACACGTGAAATTGGAGTGTATGTGTCCATATATTATTATACACTGTCCTTTATATTTTGCTCCTCATCACTAGCTCCGTGTGGGCAGTGATTTTGTCTGTCATATTCCCATTAGCCTAGGTGCATAATAATGTCGAAAGTGGGAAATGCTCAGTAACTAATTTTTTAAGTAGCATGACCGGGTTCAGGGAGTAGTTACATTGTGGGCATCCATAGACACTGTCAGTATGTTTCAAGTTGGATGAAATGCTAATAACATCTAGCCCCAACTCCTGTGGATTGTTTTTCTACACAATTGTGTCCTTCTTGCCCTTTCTATTTTTTTTTTTTTATATTTTTTGAACCTGATTTATTGGCTTTTATTCTCCCTGGTAGATTTTCTCTCAGATTCATGCTTGGTCCACATTTTTTTTTAAAGATTTTATTTATTTATTTTCGGAGAGAGGAGAAGGGAGGGAGAAAGAGCAATGTATGGTTGCTTCTCACATGGCCCTCACTGGGGACCTGGCCCGCAACCCAGGCATGTGCCCTGACTGGGAATCGAACCGGGACCCTCTGGTTCCCAGCCCGCGCTCAATCCACTGAGCTACGCCAGCCGGGCGGTCCACATTTATTAACTAATAGGGACTAAGGTACACAGAGCTAAAAGTATTGCATTTTAAATATACACTTTATTGTGAAATCAACACATAGAAAAAGTGTTCAAATATAAATGTACAGGTAATTACCATCATGGTCAAGAAATAGAATATTACCTGCCACCCCCAAAACTCTGCATGTACCTTTTCAATCCAACTTACTTCTTCCTCCTTAAAAAAAAACACTACAGGGGTGGGAGATAGGTGAAAAAGGGAAGGGGAACATAATAATGTTGTGATAAGTTTGTATGGTGACACACAATCACCAGACTTAAGGTGGTTATCACACTATAAGGTACATAAACGTTAAATCACTATATTGTACACCTGAAACTGATATAATATTGTATAGCAACTATACTTAGATGAAAATAAAACACATGCAAAAAAGTAATTAAATTTTTAACTATTTTATAAAAATAAAACTCATCAACCTTTAAAAAAACTAATCTCTTGAATTTCTATGCTAATTGTTTCTTTACTGCTTAAATATCCTTCTTTATGCAATACAGTTAGGACTCTTTGTAATCAAAATCATACAGTGTTTATTTCTTTATGTCTGGTTGCTTGGGTTCAACCTTAGGTTTATAAAAATCCATTGATGCTATTACTTATAATGGTAGTTCAATTATTTTCATTAACTCATAATTTATCTGTTCTTATATTGATGACATTAGGGTCATTTATACTTTATGATTGATTGCTTTGAATTATACACCTACTACAGTCTTTCTTATTTCTATCCTCCAGTGCATATATGCATGCATTTCACTAGCACATATACCTAGAATTGTAACTGTTGGATTATATGGGTATGCCTACATAGAGCTTCATTGGATAGCTGAAAACTGTTTTCCAAAGTGGTTACAACAATTTAAAACCCCACCAGATATTTATGAAAGTTATTGTAAAAGTACTGGCAGGTACTTTCTAATGTAGCTATTCTCTTGACTGCATGGTGGTATTTTATATGACTCTATCTTGACTTTCCCTGAAGGTTATAGGCCATTTGGATAGTCTCTTTTATGACATACACATTGAAAATATTTGCCATTTTTCTACAGAATTACTTATTTTTTCCTTATTGATTTGTACTTTAAATAATTTTATCATGATTATGCACATAATAAGTGGTAAAAATGTGTCTGAAATTCTTATCTAAGTTAAATGTTCTTAATTGTTACTGCTCCTCCCCTCAAATAGCCACAGCATAGCTTATAGAAAAAGCCAAATAACTAAATTTATTAACAAATATATTAAATAATTCTCTGATGTAATAATATTATAAATATTTAAAATATTATAAACCATGTTAGAATATATATCTATATAACTAATAAAACAAATTTTTCTTCATGGATTTTGGAAATAATCTCACTTATTTCAAAAAAGAGAGCAGCTACTGAATGTCTGCTACTGCATACCAAGTACAGCTAGTAGTACGAGTGTGTATTGTGACAATGCTGAGCATGCAGTTGATGTGTGTATGTTACATATGGCAATGCTAACTATGTTTTCAAGGAATGGGAGGTAAAAATATAGTCACACGAAACCTTTTGATTAGAGAATAGTTTTAGTTAAACAAAAATCACAACAGATAGCCCTGGCTGGTAAAGCTCAGTGGATTGAGCGCGGGCTGGGAACCAAGGGGTCCCGGTTCGATTCCCAGTCAGGGCACATGCCTGGGTTGCAGGCCAGGTCCCTGTGAGGGCCATGTGAGAGGCAACCATACATTGCTGTTTCTCTCCCTCTCTGTCTCCCTCCCTTCCCCTCTCTCTAAAAATAAATAAAAAGAAAATTTTAAAAAAAATCACAACAGATAACATTCATTTGTGTAAGTGAATTTTGTATTCATACATCTATACTATAGACATGACATTGACACAAAGCTACTGCTTTTTAAAATTTAAAAAATTTTTTTTTTTTTTACTTATTTTTAGAGAGAAAGGGAAGGAGAAAGGGGGAGAAACATCAATGTGTGGTTGCCTCTCACACACCCCCTACTGGGGGCCTGGCCTGCAACCCAGTCATGTGACTTGACTGAGAATTGAACCAGTGGCCATTTAGTTCACAGGCCCATGCTCAATCCACTGAGCTACACCAGCCAGGTGCTATTTAATAACTGATTACACTGAAAGATAGCAATATGTGAGCGGATAAGTGCTCTGAAGATAAAATATAAAATCATGATATTTAAATGAGCTTAAATATTTCTCCTCTTGTTTCCTCTCCTATTATACTCTTCCTTTTTCTCTATTTTCTTCCTCCTGTCCTTAATCACTTTCTTCTCTTCTGTTTATATTATATGACGCTTACAAAAATGGAACTATTTCAGCATACTTGAGGTAAGTGGGTTGCAAGAGAGTAGCTGAAGGGAGACAAGAATAGAGAAAGAACAGGCTTTCTTTAGATACTGGCTTGCAGTTCCACTGCCCTTCCAACTACCCATTCCATGGAAATGGTTATACCACTGAGAACACCAGATCTGGGGCACGAGGCCCTATGCTAGTGCTAATAAAGAAGTCGGTGCTGTGCAGCTGCAGGTGCAAGCCTTAAGTTAGGATGTGTCACTCATCTCTGTCAACATGAATGAAAGTCAGAAGTCTAAAGTGACAAGTCCTGCACTGGTCTGGGGAGTTTAAAAGTTAATACCTTCAAGTTTCATTTTCCCAGCCCTTCTAGTCTTAGCTTCTTCCACTGGGAGGGTGAGCAGAAGGAGCCTCACTCCCCCATCCCCAGCATATACAGGTCCAGGAGTTGAGGCCAAAATCTAAGTAGCAATGCAGAATTATTTGAAAAAGCAAAGAAAGGGAGGGGGCCAGAGGATAATACTCAGGTACCCTGTTGAACTCTGACAAGACAAATGAACCCTCAGTCATGCTATTTCAGACCAGAACTGACAACTTTCGAAGGCAGAAGTTTGATTGCAAGTATAGCCTGTCCATCGGAATCCACAAAGAATAACAAATGAAGGTTGAGATAGAGCAACAGTCCATCTGGAGCATGCTTTCAGGCAGAGCAAATACAGCATTCAGGAGCCCAGTCTCTGAAAGTCATCGTACAGTATCTGCAAGATCTTATATAGAGGGCTGCAAATAATTTACAAGTGAAATAAATCATTAAATAGAAATTGCAGTCCAAATAAGAGGAACAGAAGACCTCTCTAGGAATGTAATAGTACCTGGGCTGATTTTTATATAAGAATAACACAGAGGATTATGAAATCATTCTTTTTTGTTTTAAGATTTGAAAACATGTTTTTTCAGCTCCCTATACATGCATGTTCTCTGAGTTAATCTGAAAGTTTCCTATAAATGATGTGAAAATTTGCCGTGAATTAAAACCAAAATATTTGACAGCAAATCCCTGCTGAAATCTGAGAGTCCACACTGAGCAGATTTCTGTAGTGTAACTGGAATATTGCCAAGGATTTTTTTTGAGAGCCGTAATGTCTCAGAGGAAATACATAAACAGTTTCTGGATTCTTTTAACCATGGCAGCCACACGTTTTCCCCGAGGTTAAGGCCTGCATACTAAGCATGGCTCCTTTCTTCTCCCTACAGGTTTCTGACTTCATGCATCTTTGCTCTCTGCTCACCAGTTTGTAGTTTCGGTGCCCTGGTTTGAACTTAGTCAAATTTAGAATCTGCCTCCTTTGCTCAGTTAGCAGTAGCTCAGGCCAAGTGCAAGTTAGTTGGTACCTTGTTCTTTGAAAGCTGTTTCTGTGGTTTCCTTTAGTCATATGTGACTGCCTTTCTTAGTGTGGCATCGATTACAAATTCATAAACCTTAGCCCATCCTCAGTGCACGTCATCGAAGATGAGACGAGCAAGCACCGTGAAGCCATTTTGAAGCAAACACATTTCTCATCCAAATCAGAAAATTCAGCTCATTAATAAAAATGCTGGTGAAAGGAATATTAAAAGACACATGATTAAAATATTACAGAGTCCTTCTTTTTCATTTCTACTAGAAAACAAATGTAATTTTACAAGAGGCAGTATAGGTAAAGTAACCATATAATTTATTATCAAAACCTGGACACTTTGAGAAGGAGAGGGGCTACTATGAACAATTATTCGAGGACATAGGCATGAGATAGGGTGGTCTCAGGCAAACCTGGGTGCGTGTCATCCTAAGCTAGGTCAGCTGGTCGACAAAATGATTCTCGACAGTGAAAAGATCAGACAGCTTGCTGGTGGGAAATCTGTTTACCTCAATAGTATTTAATTTACTCCTTTTGACACAAGAATTTAAGAAGAGTGGTATTTGTTTACCAATAGCTAAGAATTAAATGTGACATTTCAGAAAATATGAAGAGATGAAAATAAAAAATGGAGTCTTAGGAGAGGAAATCTACAGAGAGAGGAGATGTAATTAATTGAAGTTAAGATCAGCAACATCAATTAAAAGAGTCTTATTAATCACTGACCATGATATAACACACTCTTCCAGGCACTGAATCATATAAAAGCATAACAAACATCACTTCTCTCATACACAGTGTTTATTTAACATTATCTATAGGTTCTTTGACTTTAAGCAAAACAATTGTATAACAAAACTAATTCCATTATAGGCTAATTGATATAAATAAGAGTTAAGGGATCCAAGATGGCAGAAGAGTACGTGGAACCTAACTAACCACCTCCCAGGGCCAAATTGGAATTAAAACTAAATTATCAACAAATCCTCCTGACCACTAGCTGGAGAGAGGCTGTATAACCAAGCACTTACAGAAGGAAACACTTCACCACAATGGGACTGGTAGGGAGTGCAGAGTTGCGAGAAGGCTGGCTGGGCTCCCACGGACAACAGCTCAAGTTCTGGAGGGATATTTCAGTAGCCAAGGGGCTTCTCCCAGAGAAGTGTGGGGTCTAAAGCCCAAGCTGACCTCCCCAGCCTAGAACACCAGAACCAGGAAAGGATACCAAATAACATCTGGCTATGAAAGCACCAGGGTTTCTGTCTGCCAGAGGGAGATGGCTTGACAAGCAGAGAGCTCCGAGCACTTCTTTAAAGGCAATGCACACAATTTTGTTTGCAGCCACTTACCCTGGACCCTGACGGGGTAAGTGATTCGTCACACTGCAGAAGCCATCTTCCTCAGGCAGAGCATTCCCCTCCAAGTGGCATCTGCCTGAGGAGAAGCAAAAGCCCCACCTGCATGAATTCCTCTCACCTTAGGCTCCCGGGGAGCCTAAGCCAGTTTGCAGAGGAGTACAGCTAGAAGCAATTTTAGTGCTTAAGCTTAACAGAAAACCTGCAGGTGAAGACAGATCTCTAGGAGCTCTGAGATATTAGCTGACCCTCCCCTGGGCCTGGTGCTAATAAAAGCCAGCCTTGGTGAGCACCTTGGTTCTTTCTGCACACACCCAGGCCCAGCAAAGGGAACCACAAGCTGTGGATTGCTGCTAGCTCCAAACAGGTTGCCCAGGGCCAGTCACATGCAGCATCTGACATAGGTCTCCACTTGTCTTTGCAGATCTACTTAATACTTAGAAACAAACACAAAGAGACAAGCAAAAAGGGAAGACAAAGAAACATGCCCCAAATGAAAGAAGATGAGAATTCTCCAGAAGAAGAACTAAATGAAATAGAGGCAAGTAATTTATCAGACAGAGAGTTTAGAGTAATGATTATAAGGATACTCAACAGCATGAAAAAAGATATAGAAAAATGAAATATATATATATATATATATATATATATATATATATATTTAAATAATCTAGAAGCACAATGAAGAGAAAATCCAGATTATTTTTCATGCCTAATTAGATAAATTGATCCAAAGAGTGGCAGAACCAACCTGAAGCACAGCTTCTAAATCTGAAGTTAGGCATGTCATCATGCTTACAGGGAGAGATGAGGCATTTACTTCCAGATATTTTAATTTTTAAGTGGCAGGGGAATACAAGGTGAGAAAGTACAAAATTAGGTAGGTGTCCAGAGAGGTGGATTAAAGTCAGAGTTAAAGCTGGATCTTTAGAAGTCATTACATTGAAAGCAAGTATCAAAATTTGAGAAATTAAGTGAGATGTCTGTCATTGAAATGATATTAAATAAGGAAAGAGAGTCCTAAGATCTGTGTTTGGGGGGGAAGCAAGGAAAATAAAGAAATAAATATATGTGTAAATAAATAAACCTTTGAAAGAGATGAAGAAGGAGAGGTCTGAGTAGGTACGTGGAGAACTAGGGTTTTTGTGGTTTTACAAAACCTAGATGAAGAGATAATAAACAAGAGAGGTATATATATCAAGGGCAAAAATAATAAAGAAAAGACTTTAAAAGGCAACTGGATTTGCTAGCTGGATTATTGTTGCTCAGCAAGAATTAAGCTTAGTTGGCATCATGAAGTGACCCGGGATGGAGGGAATGAACTCAGCAGATGTATCAAGCTCACTGAAGATCTTTTCACAGTGCAAAGAAAGCAAAATGTAGTATAGATGGCAGCGTCTTGGTCATAATGTATCTCAAACTTTGAATTCTAGAAAACACTGGCAATATTAGGACAAAAGGAAACATTTGTGGAGAGATGTATAAAAATAAGGAAGGTAAGTAACATGATTGAAAGAAAGATCCCATTGGAATTTTCTAAAATGGAGAGAGGATATCACCCCTTCTGCAGCTGAAAAGGGGGGTACAGATAGAAGGTACAGATCACGAGATATTTCAGTGAGAAAGGAAGTATAGTGTGTACTTAGCATCACATTACCTCCCAAGAAGGCTGTATCAAAGTGTGTGCTTGCTTCCCTTTTTACAGGGGTTACAAAGTTCTCTGTGTACTTTGTGCCAGTGTCTCGTCTCACCTTTCTTCCACGCGTGCCTTTCTATCGTGTTTGTTTATTTGCTTATTTGATTTGTTGATTTGTTCTCCGTCCTCTCCTGGCACTCCCACTTCACTAGACATACATAATACTAAAATACATGGATATATTTTTAGCCTCCAATATATTTTGTGTTTTCTGTTCATGGCTCAAAGATTTTCCTCTCATAATTTTCAATTAGAAATGATGTTTTTAGCCCTGGCTGGTGTGGCTCAGTGGATTGAGTGCAGGCTGCGAACCGAAGGGTCGCCGGTTCGATTCCCCGTCAGGGCACGTGCCTGGGTTGCAGGCCAGGTCCCCAGTGGGGGCCACCTGAGAGGCAACCACACATTGATGTTTCTCTCCCTCTCTTTCTCCCTCCCTTCCCTTCTGTCTAAAAAATGAATAAATAAAATCTTTAAAAAAAAGAAATGATGTTTTTAAAATCATCTCTGACTAGCCCATGTACAAATAAGATATATCATAAATTTATTTCAATGAAAAAGGATTTTAAATATCAAGATATTTAATTCTTGAAATTTTTATTTAAAAAGTGACTAATGTTTTGAAGTATTCTTAATTTTATTTGGGAATCACTTAACACGTAGAAAATAACATAAAGATTGGACGTCAGGTCAAGCTCTATTCTATTAACAGCAAAGTGAGTTACAATTTAGCTAAATTTACATTGGTTGTAGGAAATGTGCATTTGCCAATTTTAAAGACACCTAAGGCAGATTTGCACCCTGAAAACAATTTGAAAATAGTGACATACTGAATAAATACTTGGATGGATTTTGAACTTTAGATGCCCCATATTTATTTTATATCTTTAAAAAAAAAGCATTAGCTGTGGTCAAAATGGGGCTCATATAACTGCCTGATTGATTTGTAGGCTGTGGGCTGTTGACATGACTCCAAATGTGTGAATGAAAGCTGAAAAAAATCAGTTAATTATCTAGACACACAAATGCCTAGATGTTTGGAACTGTTAGAAAACATTTGTATTCCATTTTTATTGAAATATTTCATTCAAATATTGCTTTCCTGCAGCTCATGGAATTGTCTTTTAATCTAATGTGCTTCAAAAACAGAGTCAATTACCAAGTAATTTTCATTTTGCTTTTCACATAGATATATCATACAGATGCCCCTAACTTTCACTCCCACAACCATCCGTCTGACACCTGGCAGATAGTAATTACGTGCAGAAACGGCAAAGGTGTTTACCTATGTTCTTACTGGTCCCCACAACCATCCTGCAAAGTCGGCCCAGGTTATCTTCATTCTACACATGAGGCAACTGAGATTCAAAAAGGTTTAGTAACTTAGTCATGAAGCTCAAAGTCAATGTAAGTTTTTCTGATTCAAGACCCACGATCTTTCCATTGTTACCCTAAGCTATCTTCCAATACATTGGGAATAAATCCCTCTTTTACTAGAACTGGATTAACTGAAAAGATCTCTAAATGGATCTCTCCTGCCTCAGATCCCATCGTTAGTCAACCCAACATCATACTTTTAATTTTTGATACATCCTTTATGACAACTTTCAATGATCTTCCAGACATAAGAAATACGAGCCTCACAAGGTAGCTTATTCAGCCCTGGCTGGCGTAGCTCAGTGAATTGAGCACCAGCCTGTGAACCAAAGTGTCACTGGTTTGATACCCAGTCAGGGCACATGCCTCAGTTGCAGGCCAGGTCCCCAGTTGGGGGCACACGAGAGGCAATCACACACGGATGTTTCTTTCCCTTTCTTTCTCCCTCCCTTCACCTTTCTGTGAAATAAATAAATAAATAAAATATTTTTTAAAAGATAGCTTATTCAGGAAAGTAAGGTTAGAAAAAGGAAGCATAAAAATTGTTCTACTGTGAAGTTTACAGCATTAATTTGTATGATACCTATTCATTGAAAGTTGTAGAGACCTTCTTAGTGATTTGGTATGTGGCCAATATTTGCAAACATTCCATGTGCACTTCAAAAGTGTATTATTCATGGGGAGTGGATGTGGTGAATTTCACATACTTAATGGATCAAACCCATGAGATCAAGTTTCTCATTTCTGTTGTCCCATTCTTTTATATCCTTATTCTGGTTTCACTTCACTTCTTGCTGAATTCTTGGTTTTGCTGATGTTGCTATTGTTTTTTAAATCATCTCTGCCCATCTTCATCTCTTGGGTGCCCTTCCAGAAGCAGGTCCAAGGACAGTGGGATACAGCCCCTGTCTTGCAGTGAGATTGAGGGACTTCCAGGACCCATCACCAGATCAGCCATTGACCTGTGTTAGTTCCTGGCCACCAAGAGCAGCTCCATTGTCTGTAGCCAAAGACAGCAGTTTGGCAGCAGTTTATTTCAGCCTTTTACATACATTCGGGTGGGAATAAGGTAGTCTTTGCGATCCAGAGGCCCTGCTATTTCTCGGCTTCCCCTGTGAACTGAGCTTTAGAACTTCTTCTCAGCGCTTTCAGGCTCCACACGAGCTGAACTTCCAGGGGTCACTGCCTGTTTCTGGGCCCAGACTCCTCCCACCTTCAATTTCTATCTCACTTCCAGTCCATGGAGATACTAGCCAGTTTTCTAAGCCTTGAATAAATCTATTTAATTTTCCCAAATTATATTTTATCTACCCTTGATACGGGTATGGGACAAAAGAGTTGTGTGAAAATGCATAGCATCTTGACCCAAAGTTGGAATAGCATATTTATCATATCACTTCCAATATGTGTTAATTACAGTATGTATCTGTATGAGTGTGTCAATAACTGGCTGAGCCTCCTTTCGTGTGAACTGAAGAGGAAGCTTCATCCTTAATACAAGGAGAAAGGCACACACCTTTAAGCCCTGGGTACAGATGTAATCAACAGAAACCTAAGCAGGCTTTTCCCTGTGCACCTCTTTGTGGCTTCCTGGACAGGAAACTCCCCCTCAGCCAGGCAAAGTTATGTTAGAAAGCATATTAAAATAACCCCCTCCCCTCCCAGAGCAGAGTGAGGTAGGGACTGAGGGCGAATTTCAGAGATCTTCCAGAATTCTACAGACTAAGCCTTCCTCCAGTTTCATGGACCCGTCATTAAGGAACAAATCCAGGTGGTGAGCATGGTGTCTCCCTGTCTCACAGGCCTAGATTTGACAGCACAGGAAAAGCAGTGTGCCCTCGAAGATGTTAAAAGTGAAAATACTGTCAGATCTAAGAACAATGTGTTATAATCACAATCGGCCTCACGAAACCTAGAGCTGCTGCCAGGACAGGTAGAGGGGTCCAACAGTGCCCGGCTGGTAAAAGTGAATACGTCAAATCAACAAGTTGAGATATAGATGATTTCTGTACACATTTTCGTCTCCATTTCAACCCCACAATGCCATGATTTTTTAATTACCCTCTGTTTTCAAAGGTGAACTGCAGGTCAATAACCTTGGAAATGCTCAGATCTGTTTTCCAAAAGCATACCTTCAATTTCAATGCAAGCACCGGTTGAAGAATAATTCTATTTTTAAAAACTTATTTCCCAAATTCAGTGAACATATACTGAATAAAATCTTAAACAAGAAAAGTAAAAAATATTCTGTAAAATGAACATTTTCATGAGGATTGAAAAAGTAGTCTCATAAATGGAATGTTGAAAAGAATCAAAGAGGAAAACTGTCTGTAAGGAAAATAGCCAAAGGATACAAAGTTGTAGCGGTCATTTTAAGTGTGTGTTTAACTTTCTCCTTTCTGCCATGACAAAATACTGATAGAAGAAAAGCTTCCATATTCCTAACATGTACATCTTAGGAAAGAACTATATAACTTTGACATAACTCCCAAAGTCTTTTAAACACGGCTTTTATTTTAATGATAAATATATTAATTTTTAACAGATTCTAGATAATTCTGCATGGAGTACACTTAGTAGATTTTTACCTTGATGTTCATGTCCAATGGTGAATTTCTGTTTTGCTGGAAGAACCCTCCAACTACACTTTTCTCTAGAGAGTCATTTTGTTTAATTAAAAAATAACAACAGTTAACTGCCTTGTGATACCTCTTATGTGAAGTTAGTTTTCCTGACCTTCACTTCAGTCTTTTGGTGTATTTCCTTCTTGTTTAAGCCTTTTATCCTTGGAGACACGTGGCTCAAGACCTGAAGAAACCAACCAATACAAAACCCTCTTCTGAAACTTGTACGGCATGCAGTGCAGTTGGGCAGACGAGGCAAGTTACACTCAAATGTTCTGTCATCTGTAGTAAGAGGCAGTGTTCCTAATTTCAAATACATGCCCAGCTCTGTTAATGTGAACGGAACTGCCATTATTTTTTGTTTAAGAGAAAGGGAATTATATACAGGAGGTAACCCAAAACACAACTTGTCTTGCTGTCAAGTTTATCACATTTTTCTTTTAATATAATCTCTTCAAGCATTCTTTTTGCTGAATTTCATTAAGTTCTCTATCTAGACAAAATATCATAAGCTTTATGATAGGTACTGTAGATTTCCATGAGCGAGGCCTGCAAGACTAGAAACTGAATGTTTCACGACTGAATGATATCCAATCCAAAATGATCGGGAGTGAACGCTGGCTCATGGGTGACCTTTCAGCCTGCACCCCCGCCTGCAAATGAGGAGGCTTTAAGGTTGACTGGTGATTCCAAAAGTTCAGAAGCCTAGACAGCTCCAACATGATGATGTCTGGTGCCTCATTTCCATAGGGCGTGTGGTAAGCAGAATAATGGCCCTCAAAGATGTTCATGCTCTTACCTCTGAAGCCTGAGGATATAATAGGTTACATGGCAAAGAAGAATTAAGATTGGAGGGAAGTAAAAGTTTCTGATTGGCTCACTTTGAGATGAAGGAATTATCCTGGATTTGTCTGGTTGAGTCAGTGGGATCACAAGCTCCTTACGCATGGACAAGGGAGGCAGCACAGGGAAAGGGACCACAGGCCAAAGAAAGTGGGCAGCTTCTAGAAGCTGGAAAAGGCAAAAAAGTAAAAATAAAAACAAAAAACATTCTCCTTTAGAGCTTCCAGAAAAAGCTACGATACCTTCACCTCAGCCAGTGGAGACCCATTTTAAATCCTGAACTACAAAACCATAAGATAATCAACTTGCGTTGTTTTAGGTGACTAAATTTGTGGTGATTTGTTATAAGCAGTAACAGGCAATTATAATAATATAAGACATCTCAAAATAAATTCATTTCTAAATGTAAACCTGCGGCTCTGTAAATGTTAAACATTCTTTAATAATGTTACTTAGGAGGGTATGTTAATTTTGCTTTTTATTAAAAATGATTTTAAAGACATTCAAAATGATGTTTGTCAGATAGAAGATCCAGAGGACACCTTGGCTTAAAAGAACAAAAGAAAAAACAATATCTGACATGTAATAGCTTCTCAATCAGTAGCTGAGTTTTCATTGAAATAATGAATGAAGGAATGGACAGATACAGAGCCGTTAGCTAGTTAGCTCAGTTTTTCTAGAGTGTGTTATATAATGCATTAACAGGTGCTATTCATTCAACATCAAATATTTAGTGAACAAATACTTGGTGTCAACCTTTGTTCTGGTGGTAAAACAATATGCTGACTACTATCTCACTTCCTTTTTTTTTTTTTTTAGAGAGAGGAAGGGAAAGAGAAAAAGAGGGAAACATCAATGTGTGGTTGCCTCTTGTGTGCCCCCTACTGGGGACCTGGCCCACAACCCAGGCATGTGTCCTAGACTGCTAATCGAATCAGTGGCCCTTTGGTTTGCAGGCCAGCACTCAATCCACTGAGCCACACCAGCCAGGGCCTATCTCACTTCTTGATATCCCAGTTTCAACTTTCTTTGATATCATCAAGACATTCAATACATTAAACCTACAAGCTCTTTTCATTTTTCTCATTTTTTATATCTCCAATAGCTTAGTCCCAATCATCAGCATCATATCTGAATATTCTCTTTCTCTTACACTTCATCTACCATTAATTAGAAAATTTTACATACTCAGAATCAAAATAACCTAGAACCCTACTACTTAGTAGCTGCATCAGTCTAACTTAAGACAACATCATATCCTCATCACTTTTTCATAATCACCTCCTACCTACATTTCTGCTTCAATAATGGCTGCTGATTGTCAACACAGCAGGCATGGGAACTACTTTAAAATGTAAATCAGAGCATGTTACTCCTTTGCTGAAACTGCTCCAATGGCTTCCTATTTCAGTCTGAAGTGATGGCAGTAGTCATCGAGATCTTATAAGATGCTGTCCCTTGCTATGGGTCTGACCTCCTCTAACACTCTTCTCCTGGCTCTATCCGTTCCGGTCAGACTGCATCCTTGCTGTTCCTAAAACATGGCAGGCACATTCCTGGATCGAGGCCGTTCCATTTTCTGCTTCTTCTGCCTGGACCATTCTTCTCCCATAAATTTGCATAATATATTCTCTCACTGTTTTCAGGTTAACTGTTTTTATAGATGATAGCTAGATAGATGATGGATAGGTAGGTAGGTAGGTAGATAGACAGACAGATAATAGGCAGATATTAAGTCGGTTTTTTTTTGTATTTGATTATCCCTACTAGGGCTGAGTTTATCCCGACATGTAGGGATGAGGGGAAGAACTTTGCCTGTCTGTCCACTGCTATATTGTCAGAATTTAGAACAAGGAAGGTATTTAATTAATTTGTTAAATAAGTGAATGTCTAAAGGGACGTTGAATTGAGGAAGGAGATCATTCAACAAAGAGTCATATAAACCAATAGTATCAAAATAATGACAGTTAGACCGAAAGTGTTTTCAAAAGACAGAAGTCGTAATAAGGTTCAGAAAAGAATCTGGTTGGTTTTGAAGCCACCTGTTTCCTAACAATCACTCCCCTCAAAATGTCTTCTCCTGCTTTGCCATCCACGCTATCTCAGATTGCCATCCACTTGCCCTGCTAAGGACCTAACAAGGCTCTAGTTACTTCCAAGGCTATTTCCTGGAGTACGATTTGGAAAGTTTTCTTTCCTTCCAAGCGAAAGCATAGCGTGTTCATAAACTTGTTGAAAGTTTACGTGGCCCTGAAACATCGGTACGGTTTTCAGTGGCCCAGTGTTCTGGAATAAGCCGAAGTAATGGGCAAATTTTTGCATCTTGCAGTTTCCCTCGGAAGAAGGAAGTACGCTGCTTAGTTGCCCTCCTTAGATTCTGGAAACATCCTATTCCACAATTGGGAATACTGCTCCAGCTCATCAAGAGACATGGAAGCCTGCCAGCTGCGTGTGTCAGAAAGAGGTCTCTGCAGAAGAACCAGCACTGCTCTGCAGGTCTCATAGCCTGAGAGATGTGGTGGAGAGATATCTGAGGTGGGACACAGTCTGCGAAGTGTGTGGGAAATTGCAATGGGAGGATCACTACACAGAACCCTAGGGTTCCGGTGCGAAGCCGGGCCACACGCAGCAGCGGAGCTGTGTTTTCCCCACTGACCTTCCCCATTCCAGTTTCCTAAGTAAAGGAACCCAACCAGGAACCTGGAGGGACTCCTTCCGGGTGAGATAAAGTTTTATGACACAGCACGCAGATGGAAGTGGTGTCCAGTTACCCCTTGAGGACCAAAGCTACCAGGATGTTAGGTTCTGGGGGTTCACAGTCGTCTCCCCTTGGGAATTGCCCTCAGAGATAGCTGCTTCAGTCCAGTTTACACAGCCTTGCTAGGGCAGCCCATGGCCAGTGACTGATTGACACAGGGTACAGAGACAAGGCCTCTTGCTGTGAAGTTTTCCAAAGGATTGGCTAAAGGCTCTGTTACGACTACATCACAGTTTACCTTATTTTGTCATGTGTAATGTGCTCCCATGTATGCTGAGCACCTATGTTTTTGATCCAAGCTTCCAGGAAAAATATCTTTCATTTTAATTTTTTAATTCAGTTATTTATTTATTTATATTTAGAAAAAAACAATGATCATATTCCAGAATATTATTTTGAATACCGATATCTTTATTGCTCTCTAGAGCTACACTTTTAATGCATAAGCATAAATAAAAGAATTAAAAACATTTATATAGACACAGAATTAGTACTACCCAGGTATAATGTGCGTCCTTATTCTTCCCTCAAAAACTTGAGCAAAAAAGTGCATATATACATGGCAAAATATGGTAATTCCTCTCTCTGCCCGATGCTTCTTCCTTTACTCCCCCACGACTGCTGTTTTTAAGAACACTCTCCTATAAACCTCCTGCACGCCTTGACATCTTGACTTTGCCAATGAACTTTACCTAAGATATATATCCTATTTACCTAAGATTAGATAGATACATGCATATACGTATGTAAAATTTTTCAAGATATGCACTGATAGGGATGAAAGGTAAATCATTTAAATTTTATGAAATCAGGTTTGAATGGTAGCAGTGACATTAGGATAAATTTTTAAGGAGATTATTTTTATCAGTTCACAGTAACCATAGAAAAAATAAAATTTTAGAAATACCAAAGCTGTTAACCTTTTTCAATTTTTTAATAATTTTACATCATGGGTATACTTACAGAATTAACTTATATGTCAAACAGGACAAAAATTGACTTCTACTTCTTCTGAAAAGAGAGTATTTTTTCAATTGTCCAGGTCTTTTTCTCTTAGATGTCATGTAGATTGAATCCAAGAATGTATCGACTGCCTCTCATGTGAAATTTTTCATTCACTAGACTTTTATTAAAGACTCTTGTCTTTGTCAAAACAATACTTTTAAAGCACCGTTAAAGTTCAAGACAATACATATCCACACTTTTAACATAAGGTCCCAAATTTTTATAAATGTTTAAAAAAGGTATAAAATTTTACTCTAATACAGATTCAATTTTATTTTCAACTCAACCGGGACTTTCTATCACAGCAGAGTGTTCAGCTGGGTTAGGATTCTCGTGTTACTTCTTTGCAGGTTATTGTCCAATACCTCAACCTTTTTACTTAGTGCCAAGTGTTCTCCAGTGAATTCTATTGACTTAGAGTCAGTGCTTTATTCGGGGCATTTTTGAGAAGTTCATTTCTTCCTACTAACAGTTTAAAACATTTCAAAACAAGGGTTTTTTTTTTTTTTTATTCTTTCTTTCTTTTTCTTTTCTTTGTTAGTGCAAGTTCAATGGTTTGAGTGACCTAACTTTATAAACCTTAACTTTTATGAAAAAGTTTATTTAGACTAAAAGTAACTTTAATGCTCCAAAGTTATGAGGATCTTCCAACTCCTTCTTTGAAAGGAAAAAGGTACAGAAGTGAGCTCCATTTGAAAATTAACAGAATAAATTAGGTTAAAAGGGCCATTTAAGGTCATCCATTTTGGAGATTTTCTCCTTTGGTTTCAGAGTTGAAACCAAAGCAGTAAAATGGGGACGTATTCAATCCATATTGGGATTTCCAATCATCAGAGGATCACTGTCTAATCCATAACAAGATAAGAGAGAACTCTATGCCTTGTTAAACAGACATATCAAATTTTTGTCCTTATCTGGCCTCTTAGAAACGTAACACTAGAGTTGGATCGTTATTGTTGGTTGCTCAGACTGAGTAAAAAAGAAAGACTTCTATGGTTGAACAAACAAACAAACAAAAAGAAGTTAGGTCAAACTTTTTACAGACAAGAAAACTCTGGTGTTTTAATTCATGGTAATTAGCCTACAGTTCAGAAGGTGTACTGATAATAAATTTTACAGGAAACCCTAAATAAGATGATGAAAGACTTCCAGTTCAGCCCAGAAAACTGAAACAGTGAATTCTTAAAGGGATTGGCTAGACAAAAACCTGAGTAAGGACTTACTATTTTACTTATTCAAAACCAGACAACCAAGTTCATTGCTGCCAAAAAGACAAAGCCAAATATTTAATGATAATGTAGGCTTAATTCTGCCTCTGATTCAATAGTGTCATTTAGATGTAATCTTTTGGGTTTAGTCTTCTATAATGTAAGTACAAGTATTGAGTTGCCAAAGTTGTGTGTTCTTAATTCAGTGAGGGCATTTAGACATTCAAAAATGTAGACAAAGGGGAATTTTTTGAAAATTGAGTTGATATAGTTAGGTTGCAGAATTTCCTGAAAGATGCCAGGTACTATTAAAAAAATAATTCATGCTATCACCCAAACTCCACATTACGTGTAACCAAGCATCATTTATTCAGCCATCTAATACATTGTTAATGCTGTAGAGAATTCTCAGGGTGATGAGAACAACATGTCAGTGGCCGGTGACAATTTTAACATGCAAAAAATAAAAATGCCTCTATTACTGTTTCAGCATAAACTATTTAAATAATTCACTTTAAAGAAAAATTTTCATCATAAATTCAGTATTATTTTTTTTCAGTTGGGCGCTGAGAATAATGAATCAATCAACGAAACAGTTGGCTATTGCTAATCTCTGACAGAATGACATATAGGACTGTATTTAAAGCCCAACATACCATTTATAAAACAGGATTTATGTGTAATTCATTATGCTCTGACAAAACAAATGCCAGTAGAATACATAAGAAAATAATTCCTACCATCCTTTGGGATCAGTTGTCTCAAGAAAGAAACTATTCATGTTGGCCTGAATGCAGCGGTCTTACTGTAATTGTGTCCCTCAAATGTCACTGAACCAGAGATGTGACCAACTGCCTCGACCTACAGTCTAGTTATACCAAACTGTCATTGCCAAACCCGTTTTAAAATTCCTTCATTTTGCTAGTCTAGAGCATCTTCATTCCTTTTTTCTATTGACACACAAGCGGTATTTTCCATTACTGTATGATTTAAAAAAGTAAGACCTTAAAAATGAAAATCTCTAACCATCATTTGTGAGGCAGGGGATGTAAGAGGGCAGTCTGATTTCTCACAGCAACATGGAAGCCACAGGAGTAAAGAGGAGTAAAGATCTGGCCGAAAACCTGTCCTGTAGCCTGAAGTAGAAGGCTGCTAATTTGTCTAAACCAAAGACACAATAGCAAGGAATAACATTCAAACATTTAACAAACCCAACACAACAGATACAACCACCAACCATGTAGAATGGATACCAATTCTAGGGGGAGTAGTGAGCCATGTATCTTTGGTTGCTGAATATTATGCACATTTGGGAGTCCAGAAAGAGGAGCCTTGATAGTGGAGGGAAATGAGGAGGACTTGGGGGTGAGAGGGGATCCTGGCATCAGCTAGCAGGAAGTGGCTCCCTGTTTTAGCAACTGATATGCCCATACCGGTTAGAATTATCTGCAGTCAATTCTAATACTAAGTGTGATTTCACTTACGTCAGACTGAGATTTCTAGGCCAGAAAATAGCAGGTCCCAAGGAGAAGAAAGAATGTATTGGTAATACGTCTATGGCGAGTAGCATGTAAGTAACACGTTAGTAAGTTCTTATGATTGGGTCTGAACACAGACAGCAAGGCTGAGGCAGGATAGCAAGGTGAACAGAGGGGCCTCACTCCCAAGATGCACTTTATTAACACAATCCCTGTCCCAGGGAGGGATCTCCAGGGCTGGCGGAGCTCTAACAAGCAGTCCGTTCTGGGAAGTGGGGGGCCTTGAGTTAAAGAACATTCTTGGAAGCCAGGTGGTTTGCTCTGAGACACCAGAATTCCAGATCACAGGACATGCTTCATGGGAAGTCCCATTAGCTAATTGGTCTGAAATGAATTGAGTGTGCCTTGTCCAGATGGTCCAGGAGCCAAAGGAGGGTTGAGGCCTCAGATGGGCAGGGCAGTGTGCTCAGCTACGGCCAGGTGATGAAGCCAGGGGCTGAGAAATGCTTTGACCCCTTTTCCTCAGCCTGTACATATTATCAACAAACTTTTATGCGCGCGTGTGTGTGTGTATGTATCTGCCTCATTCTAAAAGATATATAATATTTACTACATAACAGAAATTATACAACAGAATCATTCAATAGTATATATATTAAAGGATTTTTGTGTCTCATAAGAGGCTATTATAAAATTTCAACCCTGACACATAGCAAATACCTTGTACTTGTTATATTTTTTGCCTAGATGCCTAACAAAGTCATTGTTTGTGTTTGTATGTGTGTGTCACAGAATGGCCGTTTTTACCAGAGAGAATTTCTGAGTATATAGTTGTTGAACTAAATAATAATAATAATAAATGCCATTGAGAGAAAGAGATGATAACATAATGAAATCTGCAACATTGGCACTGTGGCTGTCTCTAATTGAGTAATTCTTAGGCTGCACGCCTTTGCATTACACTACCTCCATATATTAAACATGGCGAAACTGTCAGCATCACTAATTCTGGAGATAACATGTGCAGTGTTGCATGTCATTCAACTGACAAACAATTGGCAGGTAGTTTTTACAATAGCAAGATGGATTCTTGTATGGGATGTGTTGATTGCTTATGTCAGTCCCTTTGAAATTTAACAGCAGTTGTAATTAGAGCTGTAAATCTCTTCAAACTATAATTAGATTACTATTTATACCCATTGTCATTTTTTAAAAACCGCCTGAGACACGACTATGGACTGAGAAAAGGTGGAGAGGGCAATTTGGTTTCTTTAAAACAATAGTCACTGTTAAAAATTATCTGCATGCAGCTTTGCAACTTTGTGAGTTGAAACAGTGAGTCCCAAGGAAAATATTTCAGAGGTGGCTCCATGAATCTTTAGTCTCTGCAAAGGAAGGATATTCCCCAAAGAAACGGATCTAGTCTTTCTACAGGCTTCCCTAAGCTAGACCACGCAGCCAATAGCATGCCCATCTGTATGGATGGGAACAAAATGAGACTAGAGAGTGCCGTGTCCTAGAATACTGAGTTCTGCATTTTACATTTCATTAAGTCTCAATTCCCTCTGAAAGCATCCCTTTGCTGACTTTGTTATCCAGTGGGACTAGGGAATAACACTGGAAATACACCGATTGTTTAGGATACTGTGATGCTGCTGAAGGCAGTGGAGGACTTTTCAACTTTTTACCCTCCCCTTCTCAACCTTCTTACGAGTGCTAAATAAAGCCAAGGGAGAGAGACGAGACTGGTTTCACACTGATGGATGTTTTCATGACTAACCCTTAGATTTTATAATAACCAGTGCTGATATTCTGAATCTGGACAAGAAGTAAAATATGTACAATCTGACAATTGGGTCATACTGGGTTCCACCTCCCCCAAAGGCTTTAAAAACCTGAAGTACATTTCAGCCTCTTAAATTAAGCCAGAGGATCAATAAATGTGGCCAACTAGAATCACGTGATACCCAGACCAAGATTTGCAAAGTAAGTGATGATAAAACAGAGAGATGGTTACAATAAGGGAGCAACCTCAAGAGCATGGAAACACATGTTCCTTCTGACCCCAGACAGTGTGGGGCCTTCCGTAAAACATTTTACTACTTTGGCATTCCCTATAGTCATTTCCATTTCCCCATCTCAAAAATGAGGACACTATACTAGATGATTTTTATAACAAATTTCAGTTCTAAAACCTGATTAGTATCTCTAAAGTCTGTGAACACTTGGTTCCAGACTTAATGTGTGGTAAAATTCTCTGAGCTGGTTATTTTAAGACAAGTAGCTAGCTGAGATAGTGTTTCTCCATAGCTCCATTAGAGAAGAGGTTCCAAATATACATAAAAATTTAAACCATAAAGATACTAGAAGAAATTGTAAGTTATTTCTAAAAATAAAACCTTGGAAAATAGAAAGCCATTCTGAGTATGGCATGCAGCCCAAACGACATAAAAGAAAAGCTGCCAAATTGTATGATATAAAAAAACCTGCCTGCTAAGAGTGGCCCATGGAATGTTCAGTCTTAGAGTTGCCTTGAACCTGGGTAGGGATGTCAAACATGGATCGTTAAAGTGTTTGGATTTGCTATACTTAGAATCTAAGAACCATTCATCAATACAGCCATTAGCTGTGAGATGTGTGTAATATAATTAATTATTAATAACAAAAATCAAAGTTTGTGAATGGTATACATGTTTTCATAAGAATCTCTGCATAAGCATATTGCAGTGCACTTGCATTCTTGTCTATGTTTTCTTGAGCAGGAGAAATACGGGAGAGTTTCAACTGGGATGTTGGGGCTGCCACATCACAAATTGTTACTTAAGTAAATACCGTTCAAGTGATGTGTCATGAAGGGAAAAAAAACAAGGTGGGTGCTGCTGCTTCAGTACGTTATTCTGCATGAATTCATTTAACATGAGACATGCCATGCATCTAAGGGGTTTTTCAGATCTATCTGTAGGACAGATGCTTACCAAGTCTGCTTAATTTTGGCTCATTTGGTGTTCACTCAGTTCAGAAGAATATGTACACAAGTAAATACCCCATTTGGCAAAGGGGCAGTTACTTGTTCCTGAAAATGGTATCACTAACTGACCCAGCTCTATGTGGTACAAAATCTCTATTCTCCCTGCTATAGTTCTTACAATGGTAGGTGCGTTCTTCCAGGCTGAAGTAATGAGAATGGAGCACTTTTTCTTTTCCCACTGTTGTTCATTCTTTCTTTCTTTCCTTATTTATTTATGTTTATTTATTTATTTTTGTTTATTTGATTACAGTTGTCCCAATTTTTTCCCCATTGCCCTCTTCCGTCCAGCCCACCCATTTTTCAGGGGAAAAGATCAGGAGGCAGTCAGGGATTGGTAGAAGCTCGCTGACATCACAAAGTGCCTCACCCGAAGTGCATAATGGGCCATTTCTTGAAGGCGTTTCAAGTTGCCTGGAAACTTGCATTTTAACTATTACAATGCTAATCTCTTTGTGGTAGGTCAAGCACTATCACTTTTATCAAATTTTATGGATCAAAACTATTTTCCAGAACATAAATAATTGGCAGAAAGAGAAGTTAAAACAGGGTTTTTGAATAAACAAAACTAATTGCAAAATGTATTTAACTCAGAAAACCTCAGAAAGAACTGATTGGCTGAGAATATACAATAGGTCTCAGGGATTGTTGGTGGAGGGCAGAGAAAACAAGGGAGGTCAGAAGTAGCAATGGTGTAGCCCTGGCTTGTGTGGCTCAATGGATGGAGTGCCAGCCTGTGAACGAAAGGGTCACTGGTTTGATTCCTATTCAGGGCACATGCCTGGGTTGCGGCCAGGTTCCCAGTGGGGGTCATACAAGAGGCAGCTACACATTGATGTTCCTTTCCCTCACTTTCTCTCTCCATTCCCCTCTCTCTAAAGATAAGTAAATAAAATCTTAAAAAAAGAAAAAAGAAATAGTTATGATGTAATGGATACAGGTATAGTTATATCCATGCTATATATGATATTTATGTTTTACCTCTATACTCTTGTAGAAACAATGCCATTTTAATTCATATTTATTTTTATTTATATATATTATTTATATTTATTTTTATTTAGGTTTGCATAATAAATCTACTTTGTGTGGGATAGTGCCAAAGAGGCATTTACTTATCTTTAGTAATACCGAAAAGATTCTATGAGTAAAACAAAAGGATTGAGTATGGTATTTTGAAATAAATTATATGCAAACAATAAACAGTTCATTTAAAGATAAAATGATTAACAATACTCCACAAACAATAAACAGTAGGTGGATGGTTCTATTTTTCCTCTAGGAAAAATAGATTTAGCAAAAATTTTAAGTAATCTTTAAAAAAATTTTAAATGTGTCTTTAAAAAGTGTTCAGAGATGATTATCCATTTCTACCACATTGACTGCCCTAGTTTTTATTAAAACAATCTAAAGAGTTTGTGTAGAGAGTCAAAGTACAAATACTGTTATCTAAAGTATCCTAACTGCAATCATATTTATTTCCAATACCTAATACAGATTACCACTGTCTACTCTCTGATACGTATATATACGTCTCTAATCAGCATCTCAGTAGGTCACACAGCAACTTAACAAAACCAAAGCAAATGACCCTCTAACCACACCTGTTTCTCCCAGTACATGGTATCACCATATTCCAGACTGCTGGAGCCAGGCAGGGGTCACCTCTAGTTTTGTTGTTTCCCCACTACGGAATCTGTCAGTAAGTCCTGTGGAATCTGTCTTCAAAATACAGTATGCATCTGCTCATTTTCCCCTCACTGAGCTGCTAACGCCCTAGGCCTGATCACAGTCTGTTTCCTGGGCTAGTTATTCCAAGTGCTGCCTAACTGGTCTCACTTTTTTCTGTGGTCGCCTTTCTGTGGGCCGTTCTCCACAGAGCAGCCCAGTGACCTCTGAGGCATAAATCAAATTATGTCTCTCCTTTGCTTAAAATCCACAAGTAGTTTTCCATCACAGTTGAAACCAAAACCAAATATAAATTACTTATCACAGCCCAAACGGGACGGAACAAACTAATTCCCGCCTATCTCTTTGATCTCGTGGCCCATATTTTCTTTTCCTTCCTTCCTTCCTTCCTTCCTTCCTTCCTTCCTTCCTTCCTTCCTCCCTTCCTCACTCGAGGATATGTTTTATTGATTTTAGAGAGAGATGAAGAGTGGGAGAGAGAGAGAGAAATCAACATGAGAAAGAAACATTGATTGGTTGCCTCCCGCACCTAGGTATGTTCCTTGATTGGGGATCGAACCCACAACCTAGGTATGTGCCCTGACCAGGGATCAAACCTGAAACCTATTGGTGTATGATAAGACACTTCAACCAACTTAGCCACCAGCCAAGTTCTTCACTCTTTCTTGATAACACTTTGCTCTCACTCCTTCCAATTTGATTTTTGGCACCACAAAGTCCTCATCCCTTCAGAAGAGTCAAAATGCATCTGCCTATCTGTAATTTTCCAACTTTATAAAAACCTTAGAGAAGAAATTACCTATGAACTAAAGAACTACATAAATATTTTTTTTTCTCTGACTCAAGTATTTTAAAAGCTCTTGTGTTTCCCTAAGGAATGCTCCTGGACAACACTCTTTTATGTGTCCTTTGAGTTTTGACTCCTCTAAGTAGAGCAGTAATGTCTACGTTGCTCTGTCAAACCTCTTAAAGACAGCCTATTTCTTTTTTATTCCAGCTTTATTGAGATATAACTGACGTATAACATTGTGTAAGTTTAAGGTATACAAAATGATGTACATATATCAAATGATTTGTCAAAATGACCATTACAATAAGGTAACACATCCTCCATCACCTTAAAAAGTTACCTTTCAGATCTACTCTCTTAGCAAATCTCACGTATACAAGACAGTACTATTTACTATAATACGGTATTATAGTTAATAGGTTAACCATGCTAGCCTATTTCTTTATGTACTTTACTAGATTATTTTTAAATGCGTTTGTAATAGCAAGGGAAATACTACTTCTAAATGGCCAACCCTCCTTACTACATTCTTAAATCACTGCCATTTAACACATCAAGTTTTAGTCATTCTATAGTTACCTAATTGATTTAGCAACATTAGAAAGCTCACTTCTCAGCAGCTAATGATTTCTTTTATAATCCCAATCTTAGGAAAGTAACTGCTTGATAAAAGCATGCATCTTACTGCATTTAATTCACTATATCTTTTAGGTTCCCAGGTTTTGGAAAATTAAGACAAACAAACAAAAAAACTCAAGTAGATTGATCAAATTCGACTTCTTAATTCTCAGGAGAGAAAAAAAATAAACTGCAAAAAAAAAAAAAATCCCGTAGAATAAGAAGCTGGATACTCAATAGCTCTTAGCAAACATTATTTTAATGAGTTAAGTGTAAATGTATCACAAACACATGGACTAAATTTCCCTCAAAGAGCATATAAGTTTAAAATGCAAGGAACAATGCCTTTTGGAAAGATATATTATGGTTTCTACCACAACCCAAACATTTACATAATAGCTTGAGCTGTTTCACAATCTGAAAGTACATCTGGATTCATCCAACTCTGAAATTTTTTTCCCTGTGCATAAATAAGAGCTTCAAAATCACTTAGAGTAGTTCAAGATGGAAAAGCTCTTATTTTCTCATTAGAAGCAACCCTCAGGTTCTCAGGAATACTAAACACCTTTGATATTTCTAGTATATAAGTTTAAAAACACTAGTTAAAATATGCATATGATAGAGAATGCCTGTTAATTTATTCTAAAAAAGGCAGTATACTCACACATATACAAGCACGCCACCAGAGACAGAGATCAACTTCTAAAGGATGAGAACAGACCTGTGCATGTGCTACTCTAAAACACTGGGCAGGGAAAAGCTCACACTAAAAGAAACGGAAGGTAATTTGATAAACTACCGATTTCAGAGTTTGAGCAATCTTGTTTGAAGTAAGTGTAAATGTTGACCATGTATACCAAGCTTAGAAAAAAGTAAAGTTTTAGTGGGCTTAGATCATGAAATGCCAAAGATGGTCAGAAAACTATAAATGTGCCATAAATAAATTTGCCATAGTTCTTCCGAAAACTAAATTAAAGTCTCCCTTTCCCTTCAGGCCGCAGCTTCCTAGAGTTCCCAGAAAGGGCCTTCTTAACTTCACCAGCCCCCGGTTCATCTCCTACTGAAACCCCCTCCTGGGGCAGACTTGGTAAGCCTCTGACACAGCTTCCAGCTTCCTTTGGGATGATGTCGGGAAGGAAAGATAATGTCATCTCCTCTCACTTATTCAAACATTATGGAGGCATTTTCATGAAGTGTTTGCTTTTGTTTATCCTCTTTTTTTTTTCCCAAATCAGTTTTAGGTCATTTCTATATTTGTTGCCAGGGATGTTGTACTTTGAAACAGGGAACCACAGAAGATCTCATTGTTACGTATAAACATAGGGATCTCCTAACCTACTGAAATTCTAGGAAGACAGGAAGCTATTTCTTATTGTCTATCTCATTGCCCATTCGAGTTCGCTCATGGTAGGAAGATGATAAAAGGCTTTTGAATGTGACTTCAAATCAGCAAGCCATAGTAAAAGCACGAAATGTTCTATTATGAATAAAAGTATGCAGGGAAGAAGACAAAGGTATCACGCTCTTTCCCCTACCTGCTGCCTCTCTTCCTTTTCTGCCAACGTCAAAGATAGAAATTAGCTTGCCGGCACTGTGTCTTCCTATAAATCTCTAAACTTTATGGCAAACCCATTCATGTCTCCGTAAGAGCTCTAGGTCTGGCGTGCCACTCCGACTGTACTCTCATTTGTTAAGCGAGTTTGAAATATCTATTTTAATAAATTCCTCTCTTATATCCACAGAGAAACTTGAAGTTAATCTTACTTAAAGTGCTATCCAGTAGAATTTTATTCAAAAGATCTACATTTTTGTTAAATTAAAAACTAGTACTACTTAGATGTTAACCCTCAAACCAGAAACAACTCTAATTTCTGTACAGAAAAAAAAGTAAATTTAATATCATAACAGAAAACCTATTTCCCTAACAATTCTAATGTTGTTAAACTGTAACCCATAAGTGGCATGGTGTTTAAAACTAAACTTTGTAACTCCCCTTCCAAAAAAAAACAAAAAACCCTAAACTTCAGAAATTATACAGTGTAGGGGAAAAAAAGATCAACAGTTCATAAAGGTAGGCTATATCCTTGGCAGTTTCATGTTAAAAATTTAATAATTGCCACTGGAAATTGATTCTATCATATGCAAACCAAAACAAAGCTTCAACACAGTTGACTGTGCACAAATTCCTGTCTGCTAACATAGCTAGCAGAGGCCATGGACTTACTCCCCCAGTGCACACGGAGAAATTGGGTAACAAATAATGGCTGCCATCTTTTAAACAGTTTTACTTTAAAACAATGTAAAATTTAACTCTTAATCCTAACCAGTCTTATCCCTCTAATCATAATACCATGTATTAGTTAAAAACATTAATTTGAAATTCCAACAGTTTTCTTAGTCAGTTGGGGAATTTTACATGGGAGGACCTCATGAAAGAAAAACAACAAATATTGATGAAATTAAAAAGTGATCATTTAAAGGCCTGAATTCTGATAAAATTGATGGCATCGATTAAACATTCATCTTTTGTCACTTTATTAATTAACTGTTAGAATTCAAACAAGTATGTTGAATAGTTACACTTATAGGTATTAGCTCAAGGCAAAACATAACAAGGAAATGCAAACTAAAATGCACATCGAGAACTGAAATGGCCGTCTGCTCTATGACACATCAGGAAGCGTCTCATGGAAAGGGGCACGGCTCACTTTAGTTGTTATCAGAAGGACCCATGCAAAAATGTCTCTATTTTATTTCCGTAACCCAGCTTTTATACTCTGAGATTTTTAAAATGATAATGACAAACTGTTTTACTTGAGTAGTCTGAGTGGTTTCTTACCAGTACTTTGAGAAACCAGCCTTGCTCTTTAAAAAGTCTACTATAGGGATAATTTAGAACATTGCAAACAAATACAGAATTCTTCTTTATATTTTCTCTCTCCTATCCCTTTTTCTCTTCACTTACTTCCTGTTCACTTAGTTCTTGATATATTTGCCTTACTTGCCCTTTTCGTCCCTCGCTTTCATCATTCCTCTCATCTCTTGTTTCCTTTATTTTGCAAATCAGTATCTTCTCAGAGACCTGTGTCTGAAGTCACACCAGAGCTCCCTGGACTTGGAACTTTGAAAATTAAAGCCATAACATTCTGGCAATCAGACAGGAAACTCATCTAGAGACTGCAAATTAAATAAATGCTTAAAACTTGACTTTGAGCCCTGAGACCAGAAATTTTAATTTCCATATGAGCTGGAAAAACGGACAAGTAATTGAATCTGAAGACTTCTCTGACTAGCAGAAAATTTTAGAGGCAGGATGTGGGCTAATGAATGTGACCATGATATTCCCTGGAGAGACAAATAAAGCCAGCTAACCATTCAAGTATACAAAGTTCCTCCTCAGCGTCATTCTTGAAAAGTTTACACATGTACGCACACACAAATATGGAACTACACACTAAAAATTGAAATTACTATTAAAGATTTGGAATTAATTCCTCCCGAGATTCCTATACCTGTGTCTGACTTCCTGAAAAAACCTCTCTTTGGGGTTGGGTACCAAGCTACCCGACTCCAGACACACTAGACTCCAAGTCAGAAAGTCTCTTCCCAGGGCTTTCCACCCAGATGTAATCAGCAGATGTACCCTGCTGATTTCTCCTGGGATACACTAATTTCATCCAGGCATCTGAGAGCTAAGCAAAGCCTGTATAAGGCTTTGAAAGACAGCCAATTTCTCCCACAATACATATGCCTTTATTTTTTCTAAATATAACATTTTTTTATTGTCTAAGGCAATAAATTATTTTCCTTTAGTTATATTATGCACTTTAAACTATTTTGCAACTTCTTTCAGACTTTATAAAACATGGACACTAAGTTAAGATTTATTTTGTGATAGCAAATTTTTAAAAAACCTGAAGTTCTACTGTGCTGTAGGGACCTATAATTAGAAATGTCACCATATGTTAGCACCCAAGCTACTTATGAACCTATCTGTTCATTTAAAATGTCAGCCTCTGGTTGGCTATGAGGATACCATGCAAAGAATCACGTTCATATCTATGTTTCTAACACTCATGCAAGTGGGAGAAATAAAACTTGTCAAGTAAATCCATTATTCCTTATTAGGCAGTTACGATGACAATGAGGAGCATAATGAACTTATCAAATTACCGATACCTAACTGTGAAGCTGTGCTGTATCTAGGCCCTTTTAATAGTTTTCAAAAGGATATGTGTATTATTTTCTTGAAAGAATTTCTGATGCTGGGTTTTAGTTTCTTTATGGCCTCTAGATGATACTAAAATACTTTAAACCAGGTGGAATTCAGTAGTCTATTACATCAGAAAAGCCTTCACAGCAATTCAAACACTGGCTGACTTGCAAGTATCAATCACAGTTATTGGCTAAAAAAAAAAAAAAATGTTATCATTGAACAACTTCTTCATTCAAAATATCTACTGGCCGCAGAATGTTTGAGTGTTATTGCTTCCTCCATCTTGATGATGATTGACTAGTTGGAGCTCTAATTAAAATGTGGTTCCTGAAATGATACAATTTGGTAGTTATTCTGGAGTCCAAATTAGAGACATATAATCCTGTTTTACTCCTCAAGAGAAGAGTTTAAATTTTGCTCTGGTTAGTGGTAATCCAATAAAAATAAGTGGCATTACGGTCGTGTGTGATACAGAAACCATGAGAGAGTCCTCCTGTGACAAAAAGCAACTGAGAAAAAAGGCACAACCCTACTGGTGCCGGCGCAAACTGTTTGCCGTTTCTAGAGGCTCATGAAAGTGAGGCTGTGAAAACACATTAATTATTGAAAATTATGCACAGGCCATTTGGATTGAACGTTGTATGCTTATTATTTTAATTATCATGTTCAAGTAAATCTTAGTTAAAAAATGTTTCTTTTCTGTGCTTATATGCTAAACATAGATTATACAAAGTAATTACATTTTTAACATCTAATACCTGCAGAATCCATGACAGGTACATATAAACATTACTATATAAAACTCTCTAAAAGATTTGTACATACTGAGCAAGTCTGTAGCATAATAATATGAGTATATTGAATAATCATTTCTAATTGAAAAAGAATATTTATACTAACTCCAATTCCAATTTTGCAGTATTTAGTGAAGAATATTTATGAACAAGGAAATAAGTAGCTAAGAGGAACTGGTGGTGTCTTCATAATAAACCGTGAGACCCTGGATGTCCTGGCTCTTACTTTGGCAGTGGCCAGGGGCAATCAACAGTTAGATGCTGTGCTGGAAATGTTCAGATAAGAAGAACAGATTTGCCTTCACCCTCCCATATCATGAATAATATTTTGCATTTTAATGACAAATAAGAAGCAAACTTAGGTTTGTGGCATTTATTATATCTATAGATAATCAAAACACATACATCTCATAGGACTGTAAGTCTTATATCAGAAGTATTTGAGAGAACTGAGTGACTTTATACATGTAAAGCACTTTGAACAAGGTTTGACTTGGCGCATAGTAAGGTCTCAATAAATGTTAGCTGTTTTTATTATAACAGGGCAGAGACTACAGGATCATCATAGGCATAGAATTCAGATTTGTGATAAAGGTCAGAATGGCACCGTGGAACTAAGAACCTAGAAGAAATGGCCACAGGTATTGTTGGAACAATTTTAATACACATCACTCCCCCAGGGGACTAAGTTAATAAAGAAGGGGGCAATAGTATGGCTCTTAAAACTGTCAAAGTCTATTACATGACATTACTTTCATATCACACATGACAGTTCACCAGTCTATAAAAACTTGTCCCCAAAGGAGAGCCATCTGACAGTGCAGTGAGGATGAGCTCATACCCTGCCGACCTTCTGCTGTGAAACAATCCAGCATGGGTCAGAGAGAAGAAATAGAATTTTCATGCAGACTTTATGAGGTAAACTATCTTGAACCAATGGAAATTTTTCAATTTCATTTCAAGAATCACAACATAGTAGCAGCACTTTAAGAAGGTTCATAACTATCCATAGCTTGTATCCTCTTGTAAAGCAGTTATCGGTGTACTATTTATAAAGATCTGCTGACATCAAAAAAATGCCCCCAGTGCAGCTGGCTGACCTTGATTTAAAAATCTAAAACCAAAATGCTAGGGAAAAATCCCCAGAGCTCAATTCAGCAACACGATTTCTTTAAGTTCAGAGATTGTGGCCACCAAAAAAGACACAATATGGTAGCACCTTTTAAATAAGGGATCCCTATTTGACTCAGGACCTAAGTTTTTACTCCTGAGATGGTTCAAGAAAAAACCTTTGTTAACTATTATTTTCAACCTAACAGATTATATTATAAACCTTAAAATTAAAACACAACTCAAACATTCTAGTCCTCCTCACTAAGGAGGTAAGAGAGAGTACATGATGCAGTAGAAAAGGGTAGAAAGTATAATGTAATTAATATTTTTAATATCTAATATATGCAGAAACCATGATAGATACATAAAAATGTTACTATATGAAACTATCTAAAATAATTTCTTAAAGATAGATATCATGAAGCTTATATTAGAAATTAGCAAACTAAGGCTCGAAGTGATTAAGTAACATGGATAATTTCATAGAACTGCTTTGTGGCTTGAGGACTGGGTTGAAGTTAAAAAAGCTAAGTGTCTACTCCTTGTTGTTTTACCAAGCAGCTACATCTGCAAAAGCCAAATCATCCCTCTGGGCCTATTTTCTCACCTATAAAATGAGGACATTTGGCAAACAGACTCTGGGGTGGCCCCATGATCAAGCCCTTGTGGGATGCTTTCTTCTGGAGTATGGGCAGGAGCTGAGAAGGACGTTTAACCAATAGCGTAGAGCAAAGGTGAAAAGATGGACATGGTTACATTCCATAAGAATATAACCTGTCTTTGATGAGACTCTCTTTCTTGGTGGTTTTAAGGCAGCAAGCTAAGCTGTGAGCTGTCACATAGAGAAGGCCATACGAGAAGGGGCTGAGAGCCGCCTCTGGCCAACAGCTAGCAAAGAATGTCAAGAACCCTGGTAGCCTGCGAGAAAGCGAACGCTGCCAGCACTATATGAGCTGGGATTGGACTTTTCCCCAGACAGCTCCAGGTATGAACCCAGTCTGGGCTGCCCCTTAATTGTATCTTTTTTCAGGGGGCAGTTAAGTCATGTGTGCATGTCAGTCTGTGAAAATCCTCATACTACTGGCTTTAAAAATGAGGAAATTTATTATCTCCCATAACAAAATGTGCAGATATAGGGCAGATTTCAGGGTGGATTGATTAAGCAGTTCAACATTAAAGACTATTTCTCTCCCAACTCTCTACCCTCAGCTTATCTTTCCCCATGTGAATAGAATGGCTGCAGCAATGCCAGCCTTCACATCCAGACGTAGGAATACTCAGAAGCAAAAATGGGCCACCTCTTCCATACATCCCTTTTAAGAGTCAATCTTTACTCAGACTACTCCCAGAAGAAAACCTGGGTTATATGCTCACCTTCAAACCAATTACTGCCAGAGGAATTGGGGCAGAGAGCATGATTTGTTTATACCATCAGGGTTTACCCTCAGTGTTGGGAAGAAAGTCCCCTACTTTACTGAGTCATAGTGGGGGGCCTGGACACCCCAATATCACTAGAGCTTGCAAGTCGGAAGGAAGAAATAAAAAGTAATTTAGGGCAGGCAGCAGTGGGTATGGCACAATAACAAAGTGTTATTAGGCTTTGACATTGTACTATTCCATGAATAATCTATGTGGAGATCTATTTGTTCAACTGGTGTTTTTCAAATACCTGTCTAGTAGAGAGTATAGTCTGCACTCAGAATGTCATGTGATGAGACACAGCGGTCACTTTCTTCAGGGTACAGAGTTCAGTGGGAAAGATATAAACGAATAGAAATTTTAGTGCCAGCAGGGGGTAAGTACAGACTGCTACGAGAGCACTCACCCCTGGGGGGCGATTTCCTGAAGGAAATGCCAGTACCCATCTAGAGGCTTCTCATCAGTGACCTTGGTGATGCAGGGGAGAAGAGTGTGCCACGGATGCTCATGCCCTTCACAGCTTCCAGGAAGTGAGCTGCAAATAGGAGCTACCAAGAATGTCTGCACGTGACTGACCTTAGAACTACACGGTCCAATACACAAGCTAATAGCATGTGTGACTATTTAAATGTAAGCATGAACATATTAACATCAAATAAAAACAGAATTTTAGTTCTTCGGTTGCACCACCCATGTATCAAGTGCTCAGCAGGCACGTGTGGCTAGCGCCTACCACGTGGCAGTATGCATAGACAGCATCTCCATCACCTCGGGAAGCTGGATCAAACAACGCGGCCCCGAGGCGTCGAGAAAGCTCAAAAGTCTTCAACAAAATTTACCAGCACAGCAGCTCTCACACACTCCTTCTCTAGCAGTTACTACATTATGCTGTAATTGTCAATGTTTTCAGTCTCCTCCAAACATTTCTCAAACCCAGCTACAGTTCCCATTATGGATTTTTGTCCTCCTTCTATGCAAGGCCTCTAGTCTCCATCAAGACTTTTTCTAACCCGTAAAACAAACAAACACACACACACACAAAAGCTGGCAGACCGCGTGGGCACTCAAAGAATAAATAGGAAGGGTTGTGATGACAGTGTGACAGAACAACCCAAGGAACACTAAAGAACAAGGAATACTAAAGGAACAAGGAACACTAAAGGACCCCTTGTTCTTGGGAGTTTTCTCCAGTAGATGCACTTTAGGCAACTTCACAGGGCAGTCGTGTGCAGGGGCAGTTGGATGGTTAATGGCGGCTCCTCTCTGGTTAAGATCCTAGTTACTGACGGAAGGTCGTGTACCGGCTGCTCTGCTCCTCACTTCAAACACGGAAGGAAAAACAGGACTCGGATAAATCCTGACAACGTTAACCAATGCCGTAAGCCACGAGGAGAGGGAGGATGAAAGTGTTGCCTCCTATCTAAATCAGGCCATGACACGTCGAGGAAAAGGGACAAACTGGCTTCAGGACTCAAGTGGTAAGGAGCTAATTGTTGGCTTGCTTGATAACGTTTCCATTCACTTTAATTAAGGTTTTCCAGAAGATGCCATGAGTTAGGTTACTTCTTTGAGCATTTGATGGGTGTGGAGAGATATTATCATGTCCTCTCATCATCCCTTTTTGTGACTCGGAGGAGGGTATACCACAGTGAAAGAATCCTATACACCAGTTTTTAAAGCTCCTTAGCTCACAATAACAGGGCCAGTTCACGTGAAGGTGCAAATGCGGAAGATTAAAAAGTGACAACACGTTTTGGTCAGAGAAGCCAGCATTTTAACAAACAAAGGCAGATGACAAGTGTTAAAGGTATAAAAATATACGCAGGAAATGGGCAAAGGATGAGGAAGCAGGGCTGTGGAAAGTGGGATGTCAGACACAGTGAATAGCCTCATGGAAGTTTCCAGCACATACACATCTGCTAGGCTTCTGGCCTGAAAGAGTCAGAAAGACAGTGAAAGTATCTCAAAGAGGGAGAAAGAGAAAATACTGAATAAGCAAATTAGAGATAGGCAGAGAGAGTAAAAAGTTATCTACTCCACTTGCCACAATATCAGGGGTTCACATTAGTATCTACTGCACAGAAATGGCAAAACAAAAATAGAAATGGTAATAAAGAAATGAAGTTGAAACCCTTATTTATTTTTATTAATTTTACTTGCTGGTGATGGGAATTAAAGCCAGGTGGCATATTTTACACTCAGTGGCTCCTGGGGCCCATATAATCTGAAAAACAACTCAGGCTGCAGGACACTGGAAAGCTGATTCAGAAGGTCATGAATTCCCTTGTTTGTAAAAGAAAATAATAATAATAAAACTCTTCCCCAGGCAGCTTTACACTTCATTTTGCATTATCTCTTCGTTTGGTGAACTTGGCTAAACCTTGCCCTATCATGGAATACATATCTTTATTAGAATTATAAAAAGTTTAGCAATAAATTGAAATAACAATGGCAGCAATGGATGTTGCCAGGGCACATATTCAAAACTATAATCATCCGAAGTGAGGAGGAGCCAAAGGGCGTGATTATTTTGGCCCACGTTCCAGCTGCAGGCTACCTGAAGTCGCCAATGACATTTCTGTCACCAGAAAGAAACTACTGTAAGGAAACCCATGTTGATCAGGAAGTGTGTCCGCAGTGAGGGATGCTGAGGAAGTGCTGTTTTTATAATGCATTCTGAGAATGTGTCCTGAGCCCATCAGTGACAATAGGAAAATCCCCACTCCATCAATGCACTCACCTGAAAGTCCCAGAGAGGGCCAAAGTCCGGTGAGTCTGCCTGTAGTACACGTCTTCTTATGGGTATGTTGATATCCCCAAAGCTCGGTGAGAGTTGGGGAGTGATTGGCACTCCCTTTTTGTCACCTTAGTTTTCCCTCTTATGTTTTAAGTCCTTTATTGCTGACTTTCCTTTTTTAGTTTTTATGTTGGACAGGCCCCTGGGTTTGGGCTGTATATGTGATGACCCGCATGTGTTAATGTACTAATAAAGCTACTATGCAAGTACAGCTAAAAGAAACAGGTCTCCCTGAACTCTGCCTCCCTTCCTCCTGCTTCTGGGATGTTCCTTAAAGTCAGAGCTTCAGGCCTCTGGCCATCATGAATGTATGCCTCAGTATCACACCACCTGCCTCCTCCACTGCTGCCCACGCCATGCTGCTTTGGTGCAGTCCATGAGCAAAACTGAAGAAAGGAGTTGTCCTTGGTCTCAGGATCACTGTGACATGAAGTGTCACAGCCAAGGAAGGTCAGCCTGACACAGGCTGAGCAGAGTCATTTAACAACTTATACCAGCCCCAACTCAAGGGCTTTAAATTCGTTATCTATTTTCATCTGTCAACAGCTCTGGGTCGTCAGTTATTTTCTCTCTTTCACAGATGCGAAAACTGAGGCTCGCAGACTCTGTGTAACTTGCTCGAGTTGACACAGCCAGTATTTGACAGAGGCAGGAGCTCCGCCTTTGGATCACACTGTGGTACTGTGGACACTCTTGTTCTCTAACGCAGTGCTTCTCACACTTTGCTGTGTATATGAATCGTCGAAGGGTCTTGTTAAAATGCAGGTTCTTTCAGTAAAACTGGGGTGGGGCCCCAAATTTTTCATCTGTTTCATTCTCCAGGTGATGTCTGGGTAGTTCCGGGCACTCACTCAGATACCAAAGCTTTAAACGAACTTTACAAATTAGGCTTAAGGATGAGTAACCTGAGTGTAAGAAATGCCCACCAGTTATTTAGGAAATGTTGATACAAGAATAAGGGTGGATGGATCACTTTAAACTCTCTGGGAAAGTTGTCTCTCCCAGCAGTCCCATTGCATGAGGCCACCAAGGGACAATGCTGCTTTCTGGTCATCTTGATAATGAGGCAGGATAGCGAGAAGCTAGGAAAATTCCTTTGCAAGTGGAATGGGGAAACTGGGACAGAAAACTAAACAAACTGGCTGAGCAATTTGCAGCCAGATACAGAACGTCACCTCCCGAGAGATAACATCTAGGCCTCAGTTGTATTTCGGCTTCAGGCCCAGAAAAGCAACAAAACCAGGTGGAGATGCCAGAACCAGGTGCAATGACTAACGACCCCTTGACCTGGCTCTGACCAATCAGTGGAGACCTCGACCCTGAAAGGGCACACCTGGAAAAGCTGATGAATATTCTATTGTGATCTCCCCTAAGACAACCCCCAACCACCCAGCCTTTAAAAACCCTCAAAACAATGGTCCCAGTGCTCACTCTCTCTCCCAGGAGCATGCCTGTGCCTTTCCCCTCCCTGTCTTTCCCCCCACAGGCATGCGTCTCACATCTCCTAAACTCTAGGGGACCCACAAGGCTTGCAACCTGGGGAGCAATGAGTAGTGGCAGCTTGCCCAGGGCTAACCTCATGAATACGTCTCTAAGGCCCCTGTTTCTCCGACTCCTCAGTGAGCCAAGACAGTGCCACCAGCCTCCTTTCTTTCTATAACATTTCTAGAGAAGCAAAGCAGCCCTGCCTGGGTTCTCTTCTATTGCTGCTTCTATGCCAAGCCTTTCCTTGTTTCACTGCCTCCGGCTTTAATAAATGGACTCTCGAAATCACCTGGACTTGTGTTGTGAAATCTCTCCAGCACGAAGTCAAGAACCCACACGCTACCAGCTGGCCCTAGGCAGACCCAATCAGAGCCAGGTTCCCTTTCCGGTAACAGTATCAAAACGTTGGTCCTAAGTTAAGGACTTGGGCAGGAACCTCACAGTATGAATTAATACAGTTAACAGCAGAGGTCTTTCTTCTGTCCTGTTTCCCTAGTGTGAGTCCTGCCACCCAGAGAAGGATCCAGTGAAAACTTTAGAATCATTGAAATAATATTGATTGTTGTAATATCAAAGCCAGTAGACAGTTACCTACAAGAAGAAATACAAGCCTTGGACCAGTCCGTTTGCAAAGAAGCAGCAACCGAAACTGTAGCCACATTCACTTTTCTAACACTGAAGCACAGCATTTAAGAAGCAAGAATTCTTGGGTTCACCATTTAACTGGTCAGCTTTGAAGAAATTAATTAACTATCCATGTTTCAGTTTCCTCATCTATAAATGGGAACAATAAAAGCATTTGCCTCCAGAGTTGTTACAATCAGTAAGACGACAAATATAGGATATGTAAGATATACTAGCTTTTTAGCTGTTTTTACCGATGCCAAGTATATCAAAGCCACAAATGTCCAAATGGAAAATAATAACTTTGTTTTAACTGGAAATTTTAACATATGTTATTGTTAACATATTAACATATGTTATTGTTATTGCAGTGAATGAATTCCTCACCTTGGTCTAAGAATGTTAGAATCCAAATGGCCAACTCATAGAAGGGAACTGATTTGATGTTGAATGCTGCTTTCGCTATTCCTGAGAACACAGGACATTCTCAAAGAACTGGAATTTATCTTCTAGGGTGAGCAATATGGAAACAGAGCAAAATGGTCGCTGTACAGGCAAGACCAACTCCATACCTACATGAAAAACAGTAGCATCAATAAGGCACCAGGACTACCTGTACGAGAACCTTGCCTAAAATCTTTTGAGCGACATGAGTCATTTCTTCTCACCTCCATCTTCTCCTGTTCTCCCATCACGACCCATCCTCACTTCCCATATTTAGCACATAGTTAGGTGTGCTCCTCAGAAGGGTAACATAAAGACAGTTATGTGCGTATGGTGAGAGTAAATATTTAGAACCAAGGAAAATGTTGAAAATGCAAGTATTTATTTCCTTCAGTAAATCTAAAATGCCAAATAGATGCAAAACATATCCCATTTACTCAATTTATTTCCCAAGGAAGGAGACACTAAGAAAAATGTATGTGGTTTCTACAGAAAAACATTTGCTACAAGAGAAGTCTCTAAGCTCAAAGAAGTCAAGATAAATGCAATTTCGGGCACTGCTGCCCAGCATCACTACATGAGATTGCCGCAGGGATGGGGGACGCCATCATAATGCATGCAGCCACGTGGGCCTGGTTCAAGTGTTGTGGGAATTTTTCATTCTTTCTTCTTAAACACAAACTTGTCAGTCTTAAAGCCTCAGAGGATGTACATTAACAAGGTTTATAATAAGAAATGAGCCAAATCAATAGGCAGAGACAAATTTTAAAATGCCACCCAGCCTTCCAAGTCTTATGATAATACATTTTTTTTGCACATGAATCTTTGTTTATAGTGAGGAAAAAGTTGCTATGTCTATGACCTAACCAGTTGGAATTTTCTGAGACTTAAAATTGACATGGAAAGTAATTTATTACAAGAAAATGACAGGTATAACTATTCGATTCCACTGAAGTTCTTAAACAGGTGCCTCTATATGAACTTCACTAGATTTATCTAGGGCCTGTGCTGGCCTGTCCCAGTCCTGAAATGAGGATGGGGTGGGTCCAGTGGGCAACAAGAGGAGTAATGCTTCCTCCACCTCCGTTTAACGTCTGGCCTTTGGCCAAATCTGCCAACTGGCGCAGGTCTAGCCGCTGTCAGGAGTGAGCGCGGTGTTTATGTGATGGCCGGCTGGAAGCTGACATGAAGTGCCAGGGCATTTCCTTGCACCTCAGTAAATAAAGTTTGCTCACAACCCATGTTAGTTTAATTTGAATCATTGCATCAGTTATTCAAATGTTCCAGTTTTTAAAAATTTACTATCTCGAAAGGTTTAGATTTACACAGTCACACATTTCTATCTTCTACTTCTGAAGGCAATGAGAAAATAGAAACAGGAGAGTCAGATGATTCCACAGAAAATATTCTTTCTGCTCAGTGCTCACTAGATTGTCATGGGTTTGCAGTTTCAAGCTCAATTTAACTGAGCCTTTTGGGCTCTGAGTTTCATTTACTCAAGGTGAAACAAAACATCCTTATAGCAAAAATGAGAAATAAATAAACAAACAAATGAACAAATAAATAAATAAAAGAAGGAAAGAAAGAAAAAATCTCAGATGAAGGAAATCTACATAAAGATTTCTAAACATGAAGAAGTCTATAATAAAACAATGTTTTCATGCAACATGTGAATTTAAAACATATTAGATTTATTAGAATCTAAAAAGGATTTCTAAAGCTCTTTGGCCTAAAAACCTTTTATCAAGCCTCTAATAGGACCCCATCCACATCACAACCGCTAACACCATTCTGATTTTCCTCTAACTCTCTTCCTATCATTGGTCTCTGAACATCCGTTAGCCCCTAAACAATGTCAGTCTCAGGCACAATTCATCAATCCCTAATACGTTATCTAGGAGCAGGGACACTTACCAATTTGAGCTCTCTCCAAGTAAAACTTACTAAGGTAGCCCTAGGAAGAGGAATGCTTAGAATGAGAGTACAATCAAGCCATAATGACTCACAAAAGTTCAATTCAGGAGATTAAATCCAAACGCAGGTGACTGAAGGCAAAGAAGCAAACACAATGAGCCCAGTTCTTTGCTACCTGTTTACACAAAGCTCCCATTGACTTTCCTGAAGGGCTCCGAAGAGGGCCTGAGGTGTACTGTGTTTGCCGGTATGGTCGGTATGCACTCTCTGCCCTCTCCCAAGCACACAGTCAAACACACTCAAGTGTTTATGCGACAAGGTCCTCTCCAGCAGTTGACCTGAATTGCAGATGAACGAGGAATCTAAAAGCATTTTGAGAACAAAGAATTAGTGGGTTTGCTCTTTAATGGCAAGCAACTTATCCTGATCCCGGATGAGCAGCTTGGGATTCCTCTGAAGTCTTCTGTCAATCGCCCATGTTCCTTACCTTCTTTGTCCCCTCCCCCACCCTACACGCCATTCAACAAAAACAATGGGACAGCTGGGTAAGAAGCAGAGAATTTTCTTAAGGTCAAACGTACCATGTGTCTGGATCAAAAAGATCCTAGAGCTTGGGCAACCGTCCATATCTTGCCAGGTTTAATTGGCTAATAGCGACTCGATTGTTTCCAGCTTTCAGTGCACTACACAAAGTACACAATACTCCCTTCAGCAGTAAAAAGTAACCTGCAGGCTTAAAATGAGTTTCGGTGAAGAGAGAAACCAACTTTACTGTGAAGGACAAAAAAAAAAAAAAATGTGAATAATAAAAAGACTGGAGGGCAAATCCACCAAACAGTTTAATTCAGGAAAATCAAATGAAGGAAGACAAAAACTGGTATAAAAAATAATAAAAGAAAAGTAATTTTCTAAAGATAGTGGAAATTCTAAAAGAAGACTGGCTTTTCGGCGTGCTTTTATTTATTAATGTATTTACATTTAGCATTGAAAGAGTCTAACTACCAAACCTGCACGTAAAGACGTGATGTCTCAGCCCAGTGAAGTGCAAAGTGTACAGACAATCCAGATCTCTCATTTTTTTCATTTGTTAACCAATTGCTCCTTCCTTCTTGACCTTTTAAACCTAGACATATTCCTTTTTATTTTCTTCAGCTGTCAGAACCATTTGATAACATATCTATTTTATATTTTCAGTAGAAAATATTCAGCAAAGCTTAAAAATCACAAAGTAATTATGCAAATCAAGAAAAGGACATTAGGGGGAAGAGGCCCCAATGATTAAAATTTCAAAACCATATACATTCTGGATTTATCATTTCCTGGAACAGATATAAAAAGAATTCAAAATATCTTCAATGTCAAAGTTAAAAAGAGTATCAGTGATTAACCTGGAGATTGTAGATTTATTGCATAGTTCTCACACACTTAGGCTTCCAGATTACTTAAGCTTCATTTTAGCCCATTCTAGAACAGCACAATTTCCCTTGGCTGAGACCAGCAGGCTGACATAAGTCAGTAATTCTCAGAGGGTGGTCACAGGACCAGCAACATTAGCATCACCTGGGAACTTATTACAAATGCAAATTTCCACACACATCCTTCCCCTGGCCATACTGAATCAGGGACTTCAGAGTTGCAGCCCAGCCATCTGTGTTTATCAGACCTTGTAAGTAATTCGATGCACATTCAAGTTTGAAAGCCATTGATTTAAGCAGGAAATAAGCAAACTCCACAAGCTAAGGAACATAAACAAAGCAAAATGGGAAATAAAAAGACATGAAGAAAGATGGAGACAAAAAAAATAAAGAATAAGGCACACTCTAAGAAAGAGAGAACAGTAAAAGAATGTATTTTATGAAAAAAAGGAAAAGGACCCTGAATTCCTTGTTTAAAGTAATGTCTACGTCCTATGTCCTTAGGAAAAAAAAATATGTATTGGCCAAAAAGTTCATTCTGTTTTTAAGTAAAAATAAAAGACACATTTTTCCATTGTCACCAATAACTTTATTGAACAATATATTCACCATTTTGTTCACTATCTTCTGCCATTTTTCAGGCAACTTCATAATTCCAGCTTCCCCAAACATTTTATCTTTTTGAGCAAAGGATTGTTCCCTGTGCCTTTTGCAGTCTTCCAGGGAATTCAATTTTTCCCATTAAGAGAATTTTGTAAAGACTAAAATAAATGGAAATCCAAAGGTGCAAATGTCTGGTGAATACGATGGATGAATCAGAACTTCCAAGCCAAACTGTAACAGGTTTTGCCTGGTCATCAAAGAAACATGTGGTCTTGCGTTATCCTGATGGAAGATTATGCAGTTTCTGTTGGCTATTTCCAGACGCTTTTCATCGAGTGCTGCTTTCAGTTGGTCTAATTGGGAGCCATACTTTTTTTATTATTATATTTTACTGATTATGCTATTACAGTTGTCCCAAGTTTTCCCCCTTTGCCCTCCTTCCCCAACACCCCCTTCTCCTTCAGGCAATCCCCACACCCTGTTCATGTCCATGGGTCGTGCCTGTAAGTCCTTTGGCTACTCCATTTCCTGTACTGTACTTTACATCCCCCTGGGTATTCTGTAACTACCTATTTGTACTCCTTAATTCCCTTGCCTCTTCACACTGTGCCTTGCAACCCCACCCCCCACAATCTGGCAACCATCAAAATGCTCTCCATATCCATGATTCTGTCTCTGTTCTTCTTGGTTGCTTAGTTTGTTTTTTAGATTCAACTGTTCATAGATATGTATGTATTGCCATTTTATTGTTCATAGTTTTGATCTTCTTTTTCTTCGAAATAAGGGAGCAGTGCTTGTTGGAATTAATCATTCGGTTTTCGGGAAGGAGCTCATAATAGAGGACTCCCTTTCAATCCTACCACACACACAACATCACCTTCTGCGGGATAGTGTTTAGAAGGCCTTTAGGTTTCTACTTGGCTGCCATTACTTGCAAAAACCTTACTATTAAGCCTGTGGGAAAACCTAAAGGCCTTATCCCACAGATCTGGTAACAACGGTCTTCATATCTGGTCTCACAGTGGACACTGTACTAGTCCCATTACTTTCCTGCCACCTCTCTCACAACGTGAGCTCTTTCAGCCCCATGTGGTGCCCACCACATGGTAATTGTCAGCGGCTCTATCACAAGACCCTTGCTCACAGAATTAGTTAAGGGAATAGGTGGGTGAGTATATAAACGCACAGTAAACTGCACTTGGTTCAGAAAACTTCTTTAAACTTAGGCTTATTAAGACTATTGAATTGGATAGTAAACTCTCAAACTCTTCCTAACGGCTGTATCATTTGACATTATCATCAGCGTTACATATTTCCAGTTGCTCCATTATCAACACGAGCAGTCAGCATCTTCAGACTTTTTAATTTTAGGCCTTCCAGAGTGTGTGTAGAGATATCTCATGGTAGTTTTCACTTGGATTTAACTATTAAACAATGATACTGAGCACCTTGTGTTTATTGACCATTCATACATCATATTGGTATAATATGTATTGATCTTTTGGGTTTTTTTCAGTTGCTTATTGGACTTCAAGTTATTGATTTGTGAATGTCCTTTATATACTCTGAATTCAATTCCTTCTTCAAACACATGCTTTGCAAATATTTTCTCCCGTTCCATAGCTGGCCTTTTCATTTGTTAATGGTGTATTTTGGAGAGAAAAACTTACAAGTCCAACTTACCATCTTTTTCTTTTATGGTACAGTCATACCTTGGTACTCATTGGCTCTGGAACTCATCAAACCCTGCACTCATTGCATTTTGACAAGAAAAAAATGTTTCTCCACTCATTACTTGCCCGCCTCTCAGCACCCCTCTCTCACAGCGAAACAGAGGTCGACACATCAGTTCCATTGTAGTTCAGTACTCGTCAGTTTCTGCAATCATGAGCTCTAGAATGAATTAACGATGAGTACCCGAGTACTACTGTACATGGTTGTTTTGTGCTAAGAACTCTTGTCTAACCCAAGGTCACAAAGATTTCCTTCTAGAACTTTCATAGTTTTCACTTGTCCACATAAGTCTGTGATTCTTTTCTGTGATCTAAGCAATCTTTGTTTAGTTCAAGGTCATCAAATTTTGCTTCTGTTTTTTTCCAGTAGTCTATTGTTTCAGCGTATATGTTTAGGCCTATGATTCATATAAAGTTAATTTTTGTGTATGGTATGAGGATATAGATTTTGTTCTGGCATCATCTGGTGAAAAGACTACAGTCTATTGGATAACCCTGGCAATCAAGCATATGCGTGTTGATCTCTCTCTGGACCCTCTGTTTTATTCCACTGACATATATCAATCATTATACTGTCTTTATTTTTATAGATTTATAGTAGTTCTTGAAATCAAGCAGTTCAAGTCCTTTAGTTTATTTTTTAAATCATTTTGGCTATTCTAGGCCCATTACATTTTTATTTAAATTTTAGAATCAGCTTGTCAATTTCTACCAAAAAAAGCTTACTGATATTTTTTATTGGAATTTCATTGAATATATAGATTGATTTGTGAAGAATTGTCATCATAAAACACTGAGTCTTCTGTCTGTAAACATGCTATACTTCTTCTTTATTTATTAAGATAATCTTTACTTTTTCTCATCAAAGTTTTATAGTTGTCTGTGTAACAGGTTTTGCATATATTCACTTATATTTACCTCTCTATATTGCATAGAGGTTTGGGGGGGCGTGGCTTTTATTTTATTTTTCCATCGCCATTTATCCCCCCTATACCCTCCTCCATCTTCACCAACCTTCTTTCCCCCCGCATTCACCACATTTGTATTATTAATGGTGCTATCCATTAAATTTTAAATTCCAATTATTTGCTGCTAATATATAGAAATACAGTTATTATTGTGTTTCGATCTTGTACCCTGCAACCTTGCTACTCTCACTATTATTCTAGTAAATTTTTTAGAGATTGATTACTTACAGTTCTCTAAGTAAATAATTATGCTGTCAAAGATAATGAGAATTTTGTTCTTTTTAATCTGTGTACCTTTTATTTCTTTATCTTCATACATCACACTGACTAGGACTATCACTGCAATGTTAAGCAGAAGTAGTTGGTGTGAACAATCTCACACATTCCATTTCTTACAAAAAACATATTCAATCTTAGTCATCACGTTGCTGTCAGCTATAATGATCTAGTGGTGGTTTTTGTTACGTTGAAGGAATTCCCTTGTATTCCAAGGTTGCTACGTGTTTTTTACCCTGTAAATAAGTTGATGTTTCCCACAGGTTTGATTGTTGTGTTGTGTTTTGTTCACCTTCCTTGAGATGACTGCAAGATTGCTTATCCTTGCTGTTAATGTGGACAATTACACTGAACACTTTTTTAAATGTTAAATCAGCTTTGCATTACCAGGTAAACTCCGAGTGGTCATAATGTACTACTCTTCTCTTTTGTTGGACTTGATTTGCTATTTTGTTAAGGCTTTTTGTAGCTGTGATCATGAGATGTATTGGTACGCAACTTTCTTGTAATGTGTTTGTCTGTATTAGGATAATGCTGGTCTAATAAAATAAATAAGTACGTATCCTTTTTTGTCAGCTTTCTGGAGGAGTTTGTATAGTAGTGGTATTATACTTTCTTTAAGTTTGGGGGGAATGCACCAACAAAACCAACCGCACCTAGATTTTCTTTTCGGAAAGAATTGTAGTTAAAAATTCAGTGCCATAAGTCTATTCATGCTGTCTATTTCTTTACAGGTATGCTTCGCATCTGTTTTTGTCTTTCAAGGAATCTGTCTAGTGCATTACACTTGTCACAGTCAACATAAACTTGTTTATAAAACTTCCTTATCTTTTTAGCTTTCATAGGATCTGTACTTATGTTCTTAGCTTTATTTCTGATATTGGTAATTTGTGTTTTTTCTTTTTCTGGATTAGTTTTGCAACATACTTAGTCATCTTATTAATATCTATAATGAACCAGATTTTAGTTTCTTTCATTTTTTGATTGTTCATAGTTTATTTCATTGATTCCTATACTTATCTGTATTTCCTTCCTGCTTCTTACTTTGAGCTCAGTTAGATAATTTTTCCCTCATGGTAGAAGCTTCAATCATTGAACCATTTGCTTTCCTTACCCAACAACCATTTAATGCTATAAGTTTCAACCCAGCCACTGCTGTATTTCACAGATTTTGGCCTGTTGTGTTTTTGTTTCCATGCAGTTAAATGAGTCTGATTTTTTTTCCTTGACCCAGGGGTTGGTAGAAGAGTGTTGCTAGTTTTCAAACTTTGGGGAATTTTGCAAATACCATTCTGTGTTCTTGTTTCTAATCTAATTCTGTGATATCAGAGACCATAGTTTGTATTATTTTAATATTTTAAGTCATAGAATATGCACTATTTAGTGAATGAGTGTTCCCTGTGTGCTTAAAAAGTGTGTGTATTTTGCTATTGTTCTGTGGAGTGAGACATAAACATCATGTCAATCTGGTTAATAGTGTTGTTCAGCTCTTCACATCCTTACTAAATTTTGTCTACTTGTTCTATCAGTTACTGAAAGAAGACTATCAACATCCACGATTTTAAATTTTAATTTGTCTATTTCTTCTTCTGGTTCTGTCAGCTATTTTTTATATTTTGAAATTGCATACACATTTAGGATTGTTATATCTTCATGATGAGATTCATTCAACCTTAGGAAATGACTCTTTGTCACTGCTCAGTTTTCTTGTTCTAAAATCTATTTTGGCCCTGACTGGTATGGGTCAGTGGATTGAGCACCAGCCTGCAAACTGAAAGTTCTGCAGTTGAATTCCCAGTCAGGGCAAATGCCTGGGTTGCAGGCCAGGTCCTCAGTGGGGAGCTTGCGAGAGGCAATTAATCAATGTTTCTCTCTCTCTCTTCTTCTCTCTCTAAAAATAAATAATCTTTTATAAAATAAAAAAATAAAATCTATTTTGTTTGATATTAACATAGCCACTCGAGATTATTTTTGATTAGTGGTTGGATGATATTCTTTGTCCATCCTTTTCCTTTTAACCCATCTACATTTAGATTTAAGGTGGGTTTCTAGAGGACTGCATATAGTAGGGAATTGCTTGCTTTTGTTTCCAAGTTGGACAATCTCTGTCATTTAAAAGGCATTTTTAAACCATTTTTATGTAATTAAAATTAATATGGTTGAATGTAAATCTACTACATTGCTGTCTGTCATGCATATTTGTTGTTTCTTTATTCTGTATTCTTTTGGATTAATTGAGCTTTTTTCATTATTATTCTACTTTACCTTCCCTATTGACTTATTAAATCTATCACTGTTTAATTTTGAGTGATTGCTTTAAGTATTTACAATGAATATCATTACCTTATCATAGTCTATCTTAAAATATCACATCATTAATATGCAGTTTAAGAGCCTTATAACAATATATTCTATTCAGCTCTGCCATTCTTTAAATTATAGATACCCTAACACATTATTATCCCTTTTTTCTAGACAATATTTTACAAGAAAATTTAAAATGAGAAAAATATTTTTCATACTTACCCACGTATATACCATAACCAATTTTCTTTGTTTATTTGTGAAGATATGAATTTCTACTTAGTGTCATTTGTATCTGCATAAAGAACTTCCTTCAGGATTACTTGTAATGCAGGTCTGAAAAAGTCATCATTAAAGATATTTACATTGGGTATATATAGAATACTAATTTGACCTTTTTAATATTTTTTTCTTTCAGCACTATAAAAATGTCACTTTATTTTCTTTGGGCTTGCATAGTTTCTGATAGAAGTCCAATGTAATTCTTATGTTATTTTCTGTTTTTATATAAATAATATGACATTCCTGGTTGGTTTTAATATTTTACATTTGTCACTAGTTTTGTGCAATTTTATTATGATATACATTTGTTTCTGTCTTTTAGAATAGTAACTCTACTTTGGGATTACCAACTTTTTGAAATTTTGGGGGCTTTAACATTTTCATCAAATTTGAAAAATCTTATCCTTTCTTCAAATATTTGTTGGCCAACATTTTGGTCTTCAGTTAAACATGTGTCATACCGCCATATATTTTCCAATTGTTCACTGAGGCTTTGTTTACTTTTCATTCATCATGTTTTATTTTGGATTTTTCCTGCTGCTGTGACTTCAGTTCTACTGGTATTTTTGTCGCCAATGTGGAACCTTTTATAATTTCCAGTCAGTATATTTTTAGGTATTGTATTTCTCATCTCTACAAGTTATATTTAAATTATTTTTGTATGTTTGTTTTCTCTCCTCATGTTCATGATTTCTTTATATCTTTTTATTAATATATTGTATTGATTATGCCATCGCAGCTTTCCCATTTTTTCTCCCTTTTATTCCCCTCTGCCCAGCAGCCCCCTCCCACCTGCATTCTCCCACCTTCATTCATGTCAATGGGCTGTACATGTAAGTTCTTTGGCTTTTCCCTTTCCTATACTATTCTCAACCTCCCTGTCTATTTTGTACCTACCATTTATGCTTCTTATTCCCTGTACTTTTTCCCTCCTTCTCTTCCCCCTCCCACCACTGATAACTCTCCATGTGATCTCCGTTTCTGTGAATCTGTTCTTGTTCTAGTTGTTTGCTTAGTTTGTTTTTTTTTGTTTTTGTTTTATGTTCAGTTGTTGATAGTTGTGTTTGTTGTCATTTTACTGTTCATATTTTTGATCCTTTTCTTTTTCTTAGATAAGTCCCTTCAACATTTCATATTAAAAGGCTTGGTGATAATGAACTCTTTTAACTTGACCTTATCTGGGAAGCACTTTATCTGCCCTTCCATTCTAAATGATAGCTTTGCTGGATGGAGTAATCTTCGATGTAGGTCCTTGCCTTTCATGACTTCAAATACTTCTTTCCAGCCCCTTCTTGCCTGCAAGCTTTCTTTTGAGAAGTCAGCTGACAGTCTTATGGGAACTCCTTTGTAGGTAACTCTCTCTTTTCTTCTTGCTGCTTTTAAGATTCTCTCCTTATCTTTAATCTTAGTTAATGTAATTATGATGTGCCTTGGTGTATGCTTCCTTAGGTCCAGCTTCTTTTGAGTATGGTCACAAAATAGAGGAAGACATGACGCTTATAGAAAATGAAATAAAGGAAAATGCTTTCTTTATATCTTGTATATATGAAGCATATTTCTTTTTCCATTTTCTTTTTATATTTCTGAATCTGTTTTTATTAACTTATTTTCTTATGGTTATGTTTTATATTTTGAGGAGGTTTTTCCAAATTTCAAGTGATGTTTTTTAAATTTATCTTTAGATTTTTCCATTTGGGGGCAATGGATTTTGTTGTACTTCATTAGACTGCTGGGATTAATTGTGCAGTAGTTTGATCCACTTGTTACATAGATTTAAGTACTTTGGGTGCATATCTAGGTTTTATTTTTGCTCTAACATAGCCCCACTTCTAAGTTATGCACTTTCTAGGATATCTATGGAACACCCCAGGTCTCTTCACTCAGGCTTGAGTTAGAGGGAATTAAAAACTCCTAGTCCTGTGTGAGCTCTGGGAATTGTTGTCTTGCAGCCCCAAGTAACAGTTATTTCCTTAGAAGTTGCTCCTGCCCCACCTTGTGCAGTTTTGGCCTATGCATTTGCAAATGATTCTCAATCAAGCAGACCCTTATGCACATTTCAGGCACTCTTTGCCTCCCTCCTCCCAGTACTACGCCTCACAGATTCTGGTCTCCTGGACATTCTGAACTCTAGCATCTCAAATCTGGAAGATGGCTGGGTCTTGTTTGTGTTTCCCCTCCCTGGGCCACAGTCCAGAAATTTTCTTAGGGCAGAAGTGCTTACCTCACTTGCATTCGGAAATTTTGAGCATATAAATATTGATATCTGCTGGCAAAGAGAAAGTATTTTTAAATCACAATAAACAGTGTGCATAATGTTCAATGGTATCAGTGGGGTTTTGCGGCGGGGGGTAGCTGGGGAGTGAGGGCACAGGGATTGCTGCGAGGATCCTGCAGTAATATTGGAAATGCTCAGATAATTTTCTGAAAGTTGGTTTCTCAGTTTCCTGATAAATTAGATTCATAACTAAGCGTTATCTTGCTTCAGTCATTGGATTAAGAAAAGAAAAGAAAACATTGATAAAGCATTTTTCTCCAAATATTTAGAGCAATGAGCATTATTAACCTTCTTTCACAGATGGAAAGACTGTGGTACAGAGAATTTAAAGACTTGTCAAAAGTCATACAGCCAATAAATTGTTGGAGTCAGGACAATCTCAGTCATTAACTTTTATCTAAGGGTGTAAAATACTTACTGTCTATAGCCTGCACATGTAAAGTGTCTCAAAATGTGTTATTTTGCTGGAAAGCTTCTTTTTCATTTGAAAAAAATAATCAGAATTTTTATATCTTCTTGATGCTAGTGATTCTGTGTGTGAAATTCAGCTTTCAGTATGACACTTATCTAGAGTTTTGAATTATCAGTATACACATTATCTTAATTGCTACTGTAAGTTTAAAACAAGGTTACCCAAGTCTTCCCAGATGTCACAAGACTGTGAAAAAAATGAAGTGTTGACCTTAATATTTAAATTTCACAGGTTTACCTCTGACATCTGAATATTACAGGATGTCAAATCACCATTGAGGTGCGTCCCAGTATCCTGAGTCCTTAAGGGGGCCTCACATGTGAGTTTCACTGTCAGAATTGTCTCACTACCTTCTCTCCAGACTTCCTTCATGCACGCACATGCGTGTGTGCACAGGTACTTACACACAAACTCACACAGGCACGCACACTTCTCATTGCATATCAACTCATGAAAATTGCCCCCAAGGGAGGGAGAGATTTTGCATTCACTTAAATTGACCACTCCACTAAAAATACTTTAAATCAATGGCTTCAAGCCTATCACTTTCACCTACTATAACCCCATTAGTGACAGTGTTTCACTATGGAATTGATTCTCAAGTCGGAAAGCATATTTTTGAAACTCAACACCCAATTCAAACCTCTTGCCCAGAGATTCTGATATACCATTTCTTTAACTTCACTCTCCATCCCCAGCACTGAGAATTGCTGCCCTAAACAAATGTCATAGCTAAAGACTAAACACAAAATACTGTTTATTGTAGGCAAAAGCAACTCCAAGTTTCCACTCATCCCTATAATCCCATATATTCTTCTGTAATGAGGAATATAAAAGACATAATGATTCTAGTACAGAACTTAAAAAGAGTGATTTAATTCAACCTTTGGCTTCAATGTTCAAATAAGGAATAAAACCTATGTTCTGATACGCAGAAGTCTTTTGGTTTTTATGTGGCTCCATCTTAGAAAGGAAACACACTTGGATTACCCAGCAAAACGCCAATGATAGCCAGAACCCAGGCTAAAGATTCAGGTTTAGTAAAATCACACCCCAATGCCTTTGGAGAGTTTAGGTTGGATTAATGATGTTTAAAATAGTCAAATTATGAATTATTTTACAATGAGGTAACATAAACTACATGACTCATTAAATGATTAAAAGAAGTTTGCTTTGAAAACACAGTAACTTTCTTGTGAGTGATGATTTACCTAAGAATCTGATTACCCATAATTATTAATAGTTTTTAAAGATGAGTGGTATGTTTTAACCATTTTAAGTTTTCTACATATCCATCTGTGACTATACACATAAAATGTTCATTATGTTTGAATTTCATACATCACATTTTTAGGCAAAGTCAATCAGTGTTTTCAAATGACAATGCCTATAATCAACTTTTAGGGTTTTGGAATAGGACTTGATTATCCTTCAGAAATAAACTGCGTATCTACTAATCTCTAATTTTCAAATCTGCACATAGGTAGATGTGTTATGAATTACTAGTATTCTGTCTTTGGTTGCAATATATATTCATAAAAATACAGTAAGGTATTCTTTTTTAAAAAATGTCCTTTCTATCTAAACCCTTTAATTATAATTTTACTGGAACTACAGTAATAGATCAGGTAATCTCAAGTGGCACATTGTAACATTTGATCCTTATTATTTATGTAAATAAAGGCAATGCTTAGCATTCACAATGGCCACTTCCATTCAGTAAACCAAAAATGGACATATTCCATGTGAACTTTATCGCTATAAAAGAACACTGCTTTCATATATTATGCACAACAGCCTTACTTTATTTAAAAGAAAAACTACAGAATTGCTCACCACTGATGAAGGAAGACACATTCTCCTAGGCCATTTAAAAAATATCCCCTAGTTCTTTCGCCTATTCAACTCCTAGAACCACTCAGTGCGTCTCCCAGGTGCCCAAAGAGCGCTGTTCAAAGCTACGTTTCATAGAAGAATGTGCTGCATGTCAAGTGATTCAAATTGTAAACAGACACAGGAAGGGCAAGTACACAGACTCCAGGGGCGACAAAATGGACCAACCTTCTCACCAACCTCTTTCCCAATCCCTTTCTTCAACTACATCAAGTCCAGAAAAGTAAAAGCAGCAGAAGAAATATTAAGTGAAAACCGATCCTCAGTAACTGTGGATTTTCAGCTCTCCGTTGCCCACCCATCCCACCTTACACTTCAAAGAGCAAAGGGGAGGGACACAGGACAGAGGAGCTAGGAAGAGAGAAAAAGAGAGGTTATTTACTGGCCCTTGGTGAGCTGGTTACCGGCCTGAAAAACAAGAACAGATGTATTTGCATGATTATAAAATAAAATGCCTTTCAAATAACTTAATCTTTGGGAATATTACAGTGTATACATTTGTTTTTAATTCCCCAGGGACAGGCAACAGACTGTGGGATCCTTTGTTTACCCCTGGGTATAAAGACGGAAGATTCTTAGATACATCTCTGAATTCATGGTAGTGAAAAACACGTGTGGAAACCAAGAGGATTACAGTATTATCCTGCTATTGTTTTCTGCACTATATCCACTTCAATCTTCAGGAAAATGAAAACAGAAACGGGCCCAGGAGATTATAAACAGGCAGTTGCTGTTGAAGTCTGCTCTGCCCGTGTTGATATAGCCCAGGATACAGGTTTGTTTCTTCGGGTTCTATCAAAACCCTGCTCTGAATGTGAAAAGAATTAGTGGAGGTGAAATCACCCAAAAGGCAATTACTGTCTTTTCTCCCCTAGGAGTAGATTTCAGCCAAGCAGACATAAAAATATAAAGTTTCTGTCATAGCTGAAGAGTTCAAAGCCAAGAGGCAAAGCACATGGGCTTTGGAAACGTTCGTGGTCAGTGGTAGGTAATAAAGAATATAAACGCAGCAGCTCAGACTAAATATAAATTTAGAGAAAAGGGGAAGAACAGTGTGTGCTGCTCCCCCACGCTGTGCTTCCCTAGGACGGACGCAGACTTCATTTTCCATTTGGCACAGAAAGTGCCTGGACCCACCCCAGCTGGATCACTCCACGAGCCCTCGAAGTGTCGTGTCCGCAGGGCCCACTTTTGCTCTGAACTAGATGACCCTGGGCCAGCTGTCAAAAGGCTGAGCCTCATCGGGTAGCACCAGGCCATCAGGGTCAGAAACGAAAGAAAGCGGACTGGCTCATAGGGTTACAATAACGTCACGCAAGGTCGGCTCACTTTTTCCGTTCCAAGCCAGGGCTGGCCTGTAACGGTGATACGGCGATATTAATAACAACAGGGACAACCAACACCTTTCAGGGAATGGTTTCAAAATGCTTTCCAAGGAAAGGCTGGTTATTAATTCCCCAAATGACAGATAAGAAAACTCAAGCAGAGAGAAGGAAAATGATTAGACCCCGGTGCACATGGGAGTCGGGTCACAGCTGAGAGAAAGCACTGAAGCCGCCTTCGCAGATCAGGTTCTGGTCCTCGCAGAATCATTGGACTCCGCTGGAGCCTTCCTTCTCCGCAGACCGCTCTGAGCGCAGGCAGAGCCTCTGCCCTCGCGTGTTGTTTCCAAGCCTTCCCGTCCCATTAACTGACCTCCTGACCTCCTGATTTAAACAGGTACATAGGTTGTCTTTACTGTTCCTTTTATTTTTTTTTTTACATCCATTAGAAATCCGCTCCATATGCAAATAAAAAAGAACCAAACAAAATGCAAAATTAGACAGACGTGTTTACTTCTCATGACAGTGCAAAAAGGTATTTTAATGGATCCACATAGATAAACTCATCTTAAAGGTACATCGTCTCATGTTCCCTCGAGTAATTCAAACAATAGCTTGTGATTTATGTAAAATAGGATCGAGCTTTCCAACTTTTCTGTCAAACTTATCAGCTACTGTTATTGTTCTCTATTTGTAGTGTACAATGATTTTGGAGACCCTAAAACATCTGGGCCTTCTTTTTAAGAGTCATCACGCATTGACTAAGCACTTACTGGTGTTATTAAAGAGGCAGTATAACCTTAAGATTAGGAGCAGGGACTTGAGGGCAAGCTCCACTCTTAATGAGCTAGGTGATGTGACCTTGGCAATGTCCTTAACTTCTCTACCCAGCTCACTCATCTGTAAAATGGGAATGAGAGGAACCACCTGCTTCTTATGGCTGAGAGGATGAATGAGCCAACCTATGGAGAGGGCTTACAGCAGCAGTACCCGGTGCATGGGAAGCAACGGCATGCTTGTTAGTCCACCACTCAGCTTTCACTGTATAGTAGACAAGTGCCATACATGATCCCTACCCACGGGGAACAACACCGTAATGAATCAGTGGGAAACAAAGTATGCGTTTGGCATAGTGTTTGGGTGAATGAGAATATAATAGAGATAGTTAAGCAGAATGATAGTCAAGGAAGACTGCCTGGAGGAAAGGAATGAGGTTTTCCTCCAAACAGGGAAAAAATGCTCCCTTTCTTTTCTTTGTCATTCATAGTCTCTCTTACATTATATACCAGTTAGAGTAGCATTTTTGTAAGAAAAGGCTGAATTCAGAAATAATTAAACCTGTTTAACAAT